>WSYQ01000414.1:0-15272 GCA_011426435.1 Lysiphlebus fabarum
TATTTTTTTTTTTTTAGAGATAGCCAGTGTGCTGAATTTAATAATAAAAATTTAAGTTATTTGGGTTATCAATATACAAGTACCAACTGGAAATCTCATGAAAGTAAAAAAAATTAAATTCATTAAAATTAATTTTTAATTTTAAAAAAATCTTTTAAAATTTTGATAATTTATTTTTTTTTAGATCCTGATTCACCTTGTATTTTATATTGTGAAGATAATAATATAAATTATCAATTAGATAATAAAGTTATTGATGGTACTCCATGTGGACTTGATAATTATCATATGTGTGTTAATGGAGCATGCAAAAAATATTCATGTGATTATAAATTTAATTCACCAGCTAAATTGGATATTTGTGGTGTTTGTAATGGAAATAATTCTACATGTCATAAAGTTACAGAAAATTTAAGCTCTACATCAATCACCAATTATAAATCATTTCCAAGATATCAATATATTTATACTATTCCAGCTGGAGCTTATCTTATTGATGTTAAACAGATCACCAATAATCCACCATATCGTCGTGAAAGTTACATAGGTAAATTTGATTATAATTAACTTGTTGTACTGGAGTTTTATATTGTTTTATTAAAAAACTGTGATCATGTTTATATTTATTTTATAGCATTGAAGTTCGCTAAAAATGGAAGTTATATTTTGAATGATATTTCGCGTGTAAGGCTTCAATCTGGTAATTACCCATTTAGTGAAACTAATAATGAAGAATTTGGATATACATTAATTGATAATACCATTACGCAATTATATATTGCTAAGCCTATATCTGATGATATAATTGTTGAGGTAATTACAATAAATTACAATAAATTTTAATAACTGTGTACATGTATAAAATCAACATGATATTTTTTTTTAACAGGTGTTATTTGAAAAAAAATTTTTACCTACCCAAACATCATTAGAATACTACATTCTAAATGGATCTGAAGATCTTTATAATTGGAGAATTGGTGCCTGGTCACGTTGTAATGCTATCTGTCAAGGTACCAAGAAGAGAGATGTACAATGTCAAAGAACCAAGGATAATGTAAAAGTACCAGATAATTTGTGTAAAATTAAACGACCAGATGATTCTTTACAATGTAATTCAGATTGTATTTTAAGGTAAATTAATATTTTGTATTTATTTAAAAAAAAATTTAATTAATTTTTATATGAAAAATAAATAATATTGTTAATTACAGATGGGATGTTGAAAGTAAAACAGAGTGTTCTACAAAATGTGGACATGGTACACGAAGTATCAATTACAATTGTGTAAGATATTCACGTACTAAAACATCAACCCATAACTTGGAACCATTGGAACCAGAATATTGTTCACATATTGAAAAACCAATTGAATCTGAAGAGTGTTATACAAGATGCTATGCAACATGGAAATATTCAAATTGGAGTGATTGTAATGTTACTTGTGGTCGTGGTGGTATTAAAACAAGAACAGCAAAGTGTATTGATAATAATAGTAAAAGAATTGTAAATGAAAATATGTGTAGTTCAACACAAAAAATATTGACAGAATCATGTGGTCTTGAAGATTGTCCTAAATGGGTCACAGGACCATGGTCAACTGTAAGTTGTTGTTTTATATTTTTATGTTATTATTATTTTATTTTTTTTAAATATTTTAATTAATATAAATTTTATTAGTGTTCAGTTACTTGTGGAGGAGGTCAAAAAACAAGACAAGTTACATGTAAAAGTAAAGATACAATAATTGATAATTCAAACTGTAATGGATCAATGCCACCAAAACAAAAAATTTGCAAACAACGAGCTTGTGGTGATTTAAATCATAGAGAAAAGGTAAATTTGCTCATTGATAACTTCTCAGATATAAAATTTAAATTTTACTGAAATGATAATTTTTTTTTGTTTAGATTGATTTGTATAAAAAATCATTGAAATTGAAACAAAGAATGAATCAAGTTATAAATAATTTAAGGGATCAACACTCAAATTTAAGAAGAATATTTGAAAAAGATGAAAGACTATCACTGGATGAAAAAAAACAAAATATAAAAAGTTCATTTAGTCAATTTGAGACTTTGTTGAAGAATCCTCAGAATTATGGAAATATTTATGAAAGATGTGTCAGAAAAATTTATACATCTATTCGAGAAAATCGTGTCAATGCAGATAATAATTTAGATACTTGTTTTATTACTCGATCAAAAACTTTGGCATCAAATATCAATAAAATTAATTCAGCAATAAGTGTAAGTAATCTATTTTTCTTTCTTATTAATTAATATTGAAAATCTAAAAATATATATTTTATTATTTGCATTTTGTTTATTGACTTTTTTTTTTTAATTTTTTTTAGCGTGGAAATAGAGAGTTTCATCGTACACAGGGACTTGAACACATATGTAGTAAAAATAGTGTTGATTATTCAAAAAATGATTGCAATTATAAAATGAGATCTTTTGTTAAATTAATTGAAGAACTTGAAGCTGATAAGAAATCGTTTGAAGATTATATAATGAATTCTTCAATAGCAAGAGATTCATGTTATGACGAACCTATTACATCGTTTGGCCGAACAGTTAGAAATGCTTATACATCATATATATCATGTTAAAAGTATCAAACAAAATAGTTTATAATAATTATCATATAAAATTTTAAGATTAATCAATTCCAAAAAAATGTTACTTTAATGTTAGTAAACGCTTGAATAAAATAAAAATTTTTTATCATAATATTTATTTGAATATACTATCAAATTTTGATGAATGAATAAAAAATACATAATTTTAAAAAATACCCTGACGGAACTACCCAACCGAACTGTTGGGTTCAATTTTGGTTTTTTCACAGTTTGGTTCTTCTATGGTTTTTTCACAGTTTTGTTCTTCTATGGTTTTTTCACGGTTAGATAACCGTTATTTAACCCAAAAAAACGGTTGGAAATTGCACAAACTCAACCCAAAATAACCGTTCTGAAAAGGGTTCAGATTCGGTTGCATTTTTCAGTCAGTTTAAACTCGGTTGAAAAAACCGAATTCAAACCGTTTAAAGAAAAGCTATTTTCTCTCAAAGTTTATTGTTGGTTCAATTTTGGTTGAATTACGGTCATCGGTTTGATTCGGGTTTGATTTGCGCAACTTTCAACCGAACGTAAACGTTTTTTTTTCGGTTTATTTACGGTTCTATAGTTCTGTTAGGGTATGTACAACAAATAATTTATATTTAATTAACCTGGGTTTGATGGAATCAAAATAAAATATTACATGACTCAAGTGATTCCAAAACGACGTTAGCAAGTGATATAAACAACCACTGATATATTTGCTAGTAATATTTACCGACTAATTGATATTATTATTTTTATTTATATTATTCTACCGTTTGCGGCAGTTTGCGGGTTTTTGTTTTCTACAACTTTGTAATATACATGTATTATACACTCTATTTTAAATATGGAAAGTTAGACATTATTTAAAACTATTTATTTAGCAGCTATTCGATAACATTTTTGTTCAATAATAATGATGATAAGAAACTTATTTCTTGACTCAAGGGAGTTCTAAATACCGTTTAAGCTAGATTATATAATCTTTATAAAGAAGCAAAAATTTTTATAGGTATCAAGTATCTGGTAGGTTCTCACTTCAATTTTCTACCAAAAGCTGGAGTTTTTAACCAAATTTTTATGCTATAGCGCATTTGTTTCTACCAATAACTGGATTTTACGAAGTTATTATTGAAAAATTCAGTTTTTTCTGGTAATAAATGAGCTATGACGTATAACTTTTGTCAAAAACTATGCTATAGTGGACTTCAGCTTCAATGCAAGACTGCCTTATCAAGTATAAGAATTTCAAGACTAGACTAAAAAAATTTTAACTTATTTTTACTGCATTTATTTATACATAGAATTAATAGTGCGATCAACATAGCGAAATCAAATATATTCACCCAATGATGCTTCAGATGTATCTGAGTTTCAAATTAATAACATTGTTATTTTCTCGGTTATTATTTTCTTGTGATTAAGGTTTGGAAGCCAAGAGTTTTAACCAAAAATTTAAATCAATTATTATATATATTGCTATTCTACTTTTTGAATAAAAAATAAATTATAAAAGCATACGCTGAAACTTTTTATAATTTTTGGCTATCAAATTAAATAATAATTTATATTTCAAAAAATCAAGCTTTGTATTTTTTGCACTGACTTGACTATTTTAAGCAGACATTTTAAAAATTTATTTCTATATATGGATTTTATTATTATTCCTAGTAAATAAATAAAAAAAATTGGTGAGCCATTTGAGACTCACTGGTTAATTATGTGTAAACATCTTTGGTGCAAGAATATTGGAAGACAATGGAGTCCAGTCCAGATCCGGTAACGGCTGTGACGTCTGAATTAATTTTTTTTTCTTTTACTCCATACCTGACTCCCTCCCAAAAATGTTTACACATCAACAAGATTACAGTCATCGATATTCAATCATGTTATGATTTCAGGGGAATATGGGATGTTAAGAAGGCGTTATTATGTTACATTTCTTACTTAATTTACACGTAAGTTATGTGTACGGTAAGACACTCGAAATGCCGATATTTACCCAACGCTGGTTGCTGTACATTAGGCTAGTGGTCATTTGGCAATAATGTTCAGTAATTTAGTTAATATAATTCATTAATTTTTGGCATAAAACAATTAGTTTACTTTTTGTCAATTGGATAACTAAAATGTTGCTATTTTGAAGCAATAAAAAACAGTATGAAAAGTTAAAATTTATTCATTGAAATAAAGATGGTTGACATGTCAAGTACAAAAAAAAAAAAATTAATGTACACAATATTTTGATATAAACAAACTAATTTATTTATTAACTTTTATTAATTATAGATAAAAAACAATATGCTCAGAACTTAGTTGAGAAATATATCTGAACAAGTGAGAGAGAATTTCTATGTTTTTGTTACTATGATTGGTAATACTCCAAAATTTTTACTCCAAAAATATAAATGCCTTACATTTATTCATAAGGCAGATTGTTTTATTAGACATTTTTTTTATAAACTCTATTTGGCACATCAACGCAAACACAAATTTTTCTTATTTTTTATTTATGACTACTCTTTGATTAAAATTATTAAAAGATTGTTTAAACATGATTTTTTTACATTTGCTTTTAATAACACTGACACATTTATTATTATTCAATATTCGAAATGTTTGCTAATCTCACTGGAATAAGGCAATGCTTCTTGTAGTAAAAACTATTCACTAGCTAGATTATCACCTTAATTTTTTTATTATCAGATGTCAAATATAATTATTGCTTAACACAAAATGGAGAAATTGCGAATAAGTTGATCATTGTTATAAAAATTTGATGGCCCTGAAAAGGGCCGATGTTGTTTTTTTTTGTTGTTGTTAATGCTTTGATTATTTACTTGGAGCTGGTGTATTTGGTAACTGCCTTGGTGCCTTCACTGACAGCATGCTTGGCAAGTTCACCAGGAAGAAGAAGACGAACAGCTGTTTGGATTTCCCGAGATGTGATGGTTGATCTCTTGTTGTAATGAGCAAGACGGGATGCCTCAGCTGCGATACGCTCAAAGATATCGTTGACGAAACTGTTCATGATACTCATGGCTTTGGATGAGACACCAGTATCTGGATGAACTTGTTTCAATACTTTGTAGATGTAAATTGCGTAACTTTCCTTCCTCTTCTTCCTTCTTTTGGACTTGTCAGTCTTGGTGATGTTCTTTTGAGCCTTACCGGCTTTTTTGACTGCTTTACCGCTTGCTTTTGGTGGCATGTTGATAGTTAGAGAACCAACTTGGAATTGTGATGAGCCAACATTTCACATTGCTTTTAACTATTTTTTGATGAAAACAGCGCACCAATAGCATAACAGAATGAGCAGCTGTCAGAAAAGGCGCATTGTGATTGTTGCGCTGTTTTCAATTTTGTTATACTGACCTATGTTAAGCATGTGATTGTAGAGGTAAAACTTAAAATGATTGGATCGCAGTTACGACCAAAAAGTGCATAAAAAGCGTGTTTCGGAGCTCCCCACATCATTCGTTTCTCGTACGCTGTACCGCTTGTGTAGTGTCGTGTATTAACTTTTACTCCAAAAACTCAACTCATCATGTCTGGCCGTGGAAAAGGTGGTAAAGCAAAGGGAAAGTCAAAGACCCGTTCAAACCGTGCTGGACTCCAATTCCCAGTTGGACGTATTCATCGTTTACTCCGTAAAGGTAACTATGCTGAACGTGTTGGTGCTGGTGCTCCAGTATACTTGGCTGCCGTCATGGAATATTTGGCTGCTGAAGTTCTCGAGTTGGCAGGTAATGCTGCTCGTGACAACAAAAAGACTAGAATCATTCCACGTCATCTCCAATTGGCCATCCGTAATGACGAAGAGTTAAACAAATTACTCTCTGGTGTTACCATTGCTCAAGGTGGTGTCTTGCCAAACATCCAAGCAGTTCTTTTACCAAAAAAGACTGAAAAAAGCAGTGCTTAAACAAAGTCATCTTTATATCGAACCAATCGGCCCTTTTCAGGGCCATCAAATACTTTAAACGATGATATATTCTTTAAATTTATAATTTTATAACAAAAAAAAATGAATTAACAGTAAAAATAAACAGATTTATATAAATTGACATTGTTGTTAGAGAAAATTTTAATAAATTTGTTTATTTTACTCCAAAATTTTGCAGAAACCTTGTATTTTCAGCCACTCCCCTTATATATTTTGTTTGTCTGCGCAACGCTAAATTATTGATTCGCTCTAACTTTGAACATCTGCCTAGTATATACAGGGAGAATTCTAGTGGGTAGCATGTAAAGTATGTGTAGGGGAACGTTCGCATAACATAAGCAACATGACAGGCACAAAAATATTATTATTATATAGCATATTATAGCTATGCATGTAAGCCATCAGGTTTTTAAAACGCTTTTTTTGTTCATCTTATATTTTATTATTATTGTTTATTTTATTGAGCTAAACTATTATTAGTAAAAAACATATAGCCCGAGTTGAATAATAATTTATTTAACTCGATATTATATTATTATAATATTATTATATTATTATTATATTATATTATTTAATTTATTTAACTCGAGTTGAATAATATTATTTTTCAGTAAAAAAATAAAACTGTATCTTAATTTCTTTTAAAATTCAAATAACAAAAAAAATACAATTTTTTTTATTTAAATACACACTTATAATTAACAATAATCAAATTAATTTGTTTATATACATATGCCTATTTTAAACTGATCAAATTGAAGAATATTTTCAAGTAAGATTGATTTAATGGCCCTGAAAAGGGCCGATTGGTTTTTATTGGAATTAAATGCTTTTATAATTTAAGCACGTTCTCCACGGATACGACGAGCCAATTGGATATCTTTTGGCATGATGGTGACACGTTTAGCATGGATGGCACACAAGTTGGTGTCTTCAAAGAGACCAACAAGATAGGCTTCACTGGCTTCTTGAAGTGCCATAACAGCTGATGACTGGAATCTCAAGTCTGTTTTGAAATCTTGGGCGATTTCACGAACAAGACGTTGGAATGGCAACTTACGGATCAAGAGCTCAGTACTTTTTTGGTAACGACGAATTTCACGAAGAGCAACTGTTCCTGGACGATAACGATGTGGCTTCTTAACACCTCCAGTTGCTGGTGCACTCTTACGTGCAGCTTTGGTGGCAAGTTGTTTACGTGGAGCCTTGCCTCCAGTTGATTTACGAGCAGTTTGCTTAGTACGTGCCATTGTGCAAGAAACTGATGTTGTTACTCGGTCAGAGAGAAAACTTAAAATGTGCTCTGGCTAGTAAAACGTGTGTTTATATGGCTTTTGGAGCAGTGGGCTGTTCTATGCCGATTGGTCGATGGGTGAATACCGAGTGTTTGCGCCATTTTCATTGGCTTACAGCTGCAACATAGGCTTAACACATGCTCCGTAGAAAGTATATAAACACCGACATTTGCTGTCAAAACACATTCGTCTGCTGCTTCTTGTTGTGAAAGCTTCAACTCTACTCCAAAACATTCAACATGACTGGCCGTGGTAAAGGAGGTAAAGGATTGGGAAAAGGAGGAGCCAAACGTCATCGTAAAGTATTGCGTGATAATATCCAAGGTATCACAAAACCAGCTATTCGTCGTTTGGCTCGTCGTGGTGGTGTAAAACGTATCTCTGGTTTGATATACGAAGAGACTCGTGGTGTACTCAAGGTATTCCTTGAAAATGTCATCCGTGATGCAGTCACATACACCGAACACGCCAAAAGAAAGACAGTCACTGCTATGGATGTTGTCTACGCATTGAAACGTCAAGGACGTACACTCTACGGATTCGGAGGTTAATTTTAACAAACTTCGATACTCTTATAACAATCGGCCCTTTTCAGGGCCATCAAATAAATTAAACGTAAACTTTCTTTTCAATTTTATCAATATTTCCAATTTAATAATTTTCTATACACAAAGAAATATCACACATTTACAAGCAATGCACAACAAAACTAATTTTCATGTAAATCGCAATCAATAGGTTATCAAATATCAAGATAGTACTCATCTGGTTACGTTTTCTAACAACCCGTATACTTTACTAATGCGTCAGTGTTTTTATATATATGTACACATATACAGGAAGAATATATGTATAGAGGGAAGTGGTCTAAAATGATCAGGGTGTCAAAAGTGAGCACTTTTTTTTTCAATGAATTTTTTTTTTTATTCAATAAATAATAATTGGTCCAATTTTATCCAATGACAGCTGGAATGTGTCAGAAAGTTAAATTATTTTATCTAAAATATTGATAATATTTTTTTCTTTCCGAAAAATTATTTTTAACTTGATAATGTAGTATAAATAAGAGTAACAATTAATAACAAAGAATTAACAATTCATAATTGATCATGTTGGTTAGTTGGTTAGTTGGTTTGTTTCGTTTTTTTTTCTGTGAGTTGACGTAAGTGACAAGTTGTTCGATGAATCGAGATAATGTCATGAATCGATCCTCAATTGAAAGTTTCCATAAATAGAGATGTTCATTGTTGTGATATGATTGTTGTTCATTGTTGTGATAAATCCACTTTGAGAGAAAACAAATTGTTATTTAATTTAAATTTTTGCACTTTATTTTCTTCTTCTTTTTTTAATTTAAAAGTTTTGATTTATTAAAAATGGGTCATTACAAACGTAAAGCAACATGTCAAAAACTGCATCCAGAGCACATGATACGAGCAGTTAATGATGTAGCTAACAGACAAAAATCAATTGCAAAAATTGCTTTAAAATATGGTATTGATTGATCAACGCTGTCTCTAAGAGTTAAACAATATCAATTAAATTTTGATTTAATCTTAGCTAGCCAAAAACATTTGTTGGTTGGTCCAACTTTGATGTCATCTTGGTAGTATTTATAGTGAAAAAAAACTCCCCATCTTGGAATTGATTCTATTTATATAAATCTACCAAGTTCCTTGTTTTACTCTTCTTTCCTCTTTTTCATTATCTCGATTCTATCAAGGTCCAGGTAGCTTTTATATCTTTTTCACATCAACACAAGAGAAAGAGCTCAAGCAGCAAAGAATTCAGATTCAGGGACAACTCCATGGACTTGAATCAAAACAAACACGAGTATTGGCTAACTGAGCAGATCAAAAAAATTATATTTCAACTTTCTGGACTGAATCAATAGCTGGAAAAGAATGACTTAGAGGTTTTCGATTTAGACATCCTGATGTAGCTCTTAGAAAACCAGAGTCTATTTATCGAGCTCGTGGTTTTAATAGATTAGCAAATTCTGGAATAATATTTTAAAAGAAATATTAAAACTCACAAAACATAATGAATTAGATGAGCACGGTTATAGTACAAACTTTACCAATAAATACATATGTTCAGTAGTATCTTTCTGGTTTCAGTGAAAAAAAAGTCTTGAAGATAGTCATAAGTTCCAAGACAAAAGTTTCAATGAAAAAACATGCTCATTATCACCAGAAGGATTTGAAACTAATGCATCCAATCGATTTAAAATAAAATTCAATAAATTCATGTTGTATTATTAAATCATTTTCAGCATTCAGAACATTCTTCTTTTCTTTTGTTGATTTTAACCAAAATCAGTAATCTTAAAAGAAAAAATCATTGTTAATGTTATTCGATAAACAATTTGAAAAAAAAAATTTCAAAATTACTTACTTGTATTATATTACAAAAAATTTATTTTAACAAAGCCAGTACATAATAATATTTCATATTTTAAAATAGTTTTTTTTTAAGTAATTTTATAAGCACTTATGGTTTGGCGAAATCTTCAACATCTGTTACACCACACAAATATGCACCATTTTCTCTCTTGCAAGGCACAACAAGCCAAAGTTATACTTTGCACTTTATCAACAGCCAAATTTATTGTTCCAGATAAAACACGAAATCTATTAGCTAATATTCCAAAAGCATTTTCAACTATTCTTTGACCTCTTGAAAATCTGTAGTTTAATATTTGTTCTTCATAACTTAAATTTGTCGATAAATATGGCTTTATAGTGTGCTTTTGGGGAAGAAATGCATTGCCACCTAATATAACAAATGGTACTGCTTCAGTCATCCCTGGCAATGGTTTGTTGGGTGGAATGTCTAGTGGATTACTTGGTTTAGTTAGACATAGTGCCAAATGTGAGTCTTCAAATACTCCTTTGCTGCTAACACTACCAGCAATTTCAATGTTAACATAAATAAATTGATAATTCGCATCAACTATTGCCAAAAGAACAGCGTCATGGGTATTTTCGTAATTATAAAAATTTAATTTATCTTCTTTGGAAGGCCTAACAGTTATCTGACGACCATCCATTACTCCAAGAAATCACTTGATAAATTTTCCCATTCTTCACGAGAAGTAGGCGTCTGTAAAAAAAAATTCAAATATGCTCAAATGCTGATGCTAACTATTTATGATTATATTAAGCAATAAAATTTTTTACCTTCTAATATTGTTCTTGAAGAAGTTCATAAATTAATCGACATGTTTCTGGTACTATCCAAGATATTTTTGAAAGATTTTCCAGTTGCAAGAAAACGTAAAGTAATTGACAGACACTCTCGAGGTCCAAACATTGTTTTTATTGAGTTTATTGACGTTGTATGTAAGATGTTACCATGTCTACCAATTGATCAAATAAATCACTTCTCATTCTAAAAATTCTTTCAAAGTATTCAGTATTCTCCAGTGTAAGTTCTTTATGAGTCAAGTTAACGCTATCAACGTAAAGACAAGATCTTCTCAAGATCTGTTGACGTAGGCAATTTTTTCTTTGTGTTCTATTAATTCTGTTAATTCAATGATAGATAATACCTTAATGAATTTACGTAATTTATCAATAAGTATTCCCTTTTTTACCCTTGACATGACTGTGGTTTTTTCTTTGATCTAGCACTAAACACAATTTAAGATAGTTGTAAGATATAATATCCATCACAATATATAAAAAAATCTAAATTAATATTTTTTACCTTTTTTATTCCAATTTTTTGATCGTTGATTAATTATTATTAAGTTTTGTTAACCTATCAACAATATCGTTTGATATTTTAATGTTTATAAACAAAACATGGTAAAGGTTCACAATCACAAACATTTTGTAAACATATTTGTTCGACCAAAAATGCTTGAGTATCAGGGTTGGGTAAGTAGTCAATTTTATAATCCATCCTCTTCCACAGTATTATACACTAACAGACGGTATATTACTGTTGAAAACTATAAAACTTAGAAACGCCCTCTGTGTCATCAAAACTTTTTATCTTACAACTTGAAAATAACAAATAATTATTCATATCGAAACATAAACGACTATGGTGGTCGTTCCTTACCAAAACGACTGAAGTTTAGGTGATTTTGCTTAATATTTTATCAATTTTATTAGTTAAAGTAATTTCTAGAAGATTAAATGTACTTATACCTGAATAAAACTGATATTAATTGTTGTTTTTAGCATGCTCAATAATATGGAGTATGTAAAAATAAGATAAACCTAAAAAACATTTCGATTTAATGAACATTTTAAATATTAGGAATTAAATTTTTTTGATTCCATCAACTGACAACAAAAAATTATCAAAAATTTACTAGATATTATTTTTATCGTTCTTGAAAATATAATAGAATAAAAAATCAGTCTAATCCTTTAAAAAAAAATTTTAATTCCCAATCGGTAACAAATTGAAAGTCGTCTGTTGATAATTTTAACTTTTAATTTAAAAAACTTTTTTTTATTAGAATTGAAACACAATATGCAAAAGAAAAAATCTCTATTATATTTTTTTAACTTTTTTTTTTTTTAATATTATTTTTATTTAGTCAAAAAAATTTTTTTTCTCGTGACACGAATGCTAATATTTTATAAGTATATATGTGTGCTATAATAATTACTAATTTATTTTTGGTTTCAAAGTATTGAAGTGTTATTTTTCAAATATTATATCAACGATACTCAACATTTTAAAAATGCTTCTTTATAAATAAAAATAAATAATAAAAAATATATTTTATTTATTATATTTATGTATATAATTTCGATACTCAATAAATAGTTATTTTATTTATTTAATAAAATAATAAACTCTTCATTATAATTCTCAGTTTGCTTCGTTTAAATTTTCTACAGTTACCCTAAGCTTTAGAATCTCAGATTTCTTGTTGTACGTGGTTTGAAATTTATCCGAGATAACGTACAAGACCGTTTCGTCAGTCTAATCCTATATATACTTCTATCTTACTTACTTTGAAAAATAAAAACCACAAAGATATACCTCAAATTTGTATTCCAAAGATGCGGTATTATTGCCTCACAAAGGAAGCCTTCAATTGTCTCGGTACTTTTAACTGTCTCATCATATTTTGTCAATAATTACACAATCAATTTGAACAGAATCTGAGAAAATGTTATATATATTTTAAAATAAACTAAAAAAAAAAAAATAAAAACACCCACACACAAACATTAATACCATAAATTATTAACAAACTAAAAACATAAAATAATTTATATAGATATAAATAACAACTTAATTATGTATTTTAAATAAAGACATTTATAAACTTTTTAATATTTAATTAAATAAAATGAAAAGTTAACAGTTACAATAGACAATTAAATATGTTATATAAAATTCATTATCACAAAACAATAGGGAATTAAATATTTAACAAATATATCTTTTGTTAATTTATTTAAGTTGATAGTGGTTTATCAGGTAGAAATACATTTTACGGATACTAAATACCAAATTTCAGTCAGTCTTAAACTCGTTATCATCTTTTCTCTTTACCATCTTCATTTATTTATCTGCATATATATATATACAAATTTATGTCTCTGTTTTACTATCTTATTTTTATCTTTTTGGTCTCTCTTCAACTCGTCACGTATCAATGAATCGTATATCTAACGTAAGCTTCAACCAAAACCACAATTCACCTCTAGGGCATTTCATAATACACACCAACACCCTTCTCTTCATCTACATTTCTCTTCACTTTATAAAACCACAAATTTCATCTATCCAAGATCCAATGTATTTTCAAACTTTGTATATCTTTATACTTATCTCAATGTTCATCACTGATAAATAATCAAATGCATAATTACATATTTTTTAAAAAACTTTATCTATTATTTATTTGTTTAAACAACAAACTACAATTTTCTATCTTAAAGATAATTAATAAGTGTATATTATGTATATTTTTCTGTAATTAATTATAAATTATTAAAATATATTTTTAAATTGAAAAATTATTTATTTATTTACAATATTTTTTTTATAATATATGACAGATATAAATGTATATTATAAAATCAATTTGTTTTTCAAATACCCTATAAAAAAAAAACATGTTTAAGGGGTAGTTTTGAGAATAGAAAAATGTTTACTCTCAAAAGTTTTTAGACTTACAACTTTTATTTTTATTTTTTTTTTTTGTTGTTGGGTGAAAAAGCCTTCTTAAATAAGAAAAAAAAAATAAAAAAAATCATAAAAAGGGTAAAAAAAAATGGTTGATCATAGGGATGAGATGAATGGAAGCTGAAAGCTCATGCGCCCTTTATTTTGTGTATGTGTGTGTTATGTGCCTCTTTACTTGATTTAAAAAAATCACAAAAATCCATGAGTAATAATAATAATAATACGAACATTATTCAAAATCAAAGCCAACAACAACAACAACAACCAGCTAATTGTACAACAGCAACTTACACAGTAATGTCAAAACGTTCATCATTACCAAGTATGTTGTTTGATAATAGTCAAAAATCAACAGGTAAATTATCACTTGATAGTAAAAAATCAAATACATTAACAAATTCGAAAATTGAAGAAAAACCATCAAGAGTATCATTTGATAATACAATTGATATATCAGGAATTGATGAATCATTATTAAAAAATATTAAAAAAAGTGATAGTATGAAAAAATATGAACAATTATCAAGAACAAATAATAATAATAATAATAATTCAAATACAAATTTAAATTCAATTGATAATATTAAATCATCACCATTATCAACACCAATACCAGCTACATATGGTAAATTAACTAAAAATGAAATTGAATCACCATCTATAAATACAATAAAATATGAAACATCAAATTATAATAGCCAAAATCAAAATCAAAATCGTTCATTTGATAAATTAATAATTGGTAGAAATGAACAAGGTTTATATCGTTGTATTGTTGGTGTATCAAAAGATCTTGATATTGAAATGTTAAATGAAAGTGATCGTTGGCTTGTTTGTTCTTGTAATGTTGTATCAATTCAAGGTGATCAAGATAATGTTAAATTAGAAACACCAAAATATCCAATATTAATTGAACCAAGTAAATGTCAAATTGCTAAAGTAACTGTTAAATTATTAAAAATTGGTAAACCAGTTATGGCATCATTAAGTATTATTGTTAAAGATATGACAACACATGAATTATTTACTAAAAATCATATGATGTGTTTTATACCAGAAGATCCAAAAATTGAAATAATTGAACCAAATGTTGATGAACTTGATTTTAATATATCAAAAATATATCCAATTAAATTATTAAATAAATTTGATTCAAATGTACCTATTGAATTTTTTATAATAAATGATAGTCGTCGTCAATTTACAATAAATATATCAAATGATTTAATTGTTAAAACATATAGTAATGATCAAGAAA
>WSYQ01000415.1:0-174877 GCA_011426435.1 Lysiphlebus fabarum
TATGTTTTTCTAATAAATTTAAAAATCGGTCGGACAGTTTTTCTTAAAAAAATTGCCAATTGTATTAGGCGAATAGAATAAGTAAAGAGGTATAATGAATTTTGTAGGAAACTTTTTCCTCTTCATGTTTTTCTAATAAATTTAAAAATCGGTCGGACAGTTTTTCTTAAAAAAATTGCCAATTGTATTAGGCGAATAGAATAAGTAAAGAGGTATAATGAATTTTGTAGGAAACTTTTTCCTCTTCATGTTTTTCTAATAAATTTAAAAATCGGTCGGACAGTTTTTCTTAAAAAAAATGCCAATTGTATTAGGTGAATAGAATAAGTAAAGAGGTATAATGAATTTTGTAGGAAACTTTTTCCTCTTCATGTTTTTCTAATAAATTTAAAAATCGGTCGGACAGTTTTTCTTAAAAAAATTGCCAATTGTATTAGGCGAATAGAATAAGTAAAGAGGTATAATGAATTTTGTAGGAAACTTTTTCCTCTTCATGTTTTTCTAATAAATTTAAAAATCGGTCGGACAGTTTTTCTTAAAAAAATTGCCAATTGTATTAGGCGAATAGAATAAGTAAAGAGGTATAATGAATTTTGTAGGAAACTTTTTCCTCTTCATGTTTTTCTAATAAATTTAAAAATCGGTCGGACAGTTTTTCTTAAAAAAATTGCCAATTGTATTAGGCGAATAGAATAAGTAAAGAGGTATAATGAATTTTGTAGGAAACTTTTTCCTCTTCATGTTTTTCTAATAAATTTAAAAATCGGTCGGACAGTTTTTCTTAAAAAAAATGCCAATTGTATTAGGTGAATAGAATAAGTAAAGAGGTATAATGAATTTTGTAGGAAACTTTTTCCTCTTCATGTTTTTCTAATAAATTTAAAAATCGGTCGGACAGTTTTTCTTAAAAAAAATGCCAATTGTATTAGGTGAATAGAATAAGTAAAGAGGTATAATGAATTTTGTAGGAAACTTTTTCCTCTTCATGTTTTTCTAATAAATTTAAAAATCGGTCGGACAGTTTTTCTTAAAAAAATTGCCAATTGTATTAGGCGAATAGAATAAGTAAAGAGGTATAATGAATTTTGTAGGAAACTTTTTCCTCTTCATGTTTTTCTAATAAATTTAAAAATCGGTCGGACAGTTTTTCTTAAAAAAATTGCCAATTGTATTAGGCGAATAGAATAAGTAAAGAGGTATAATGAATTTTGTAGGAAACTTTTTCCTCTTCATGTTTTTCTAATAAATTTAAAAATCGGTCGGACAGTTTTTCTTAAAAAAAATGCCAATTGTATTATGTGAATAGAATAAGTAAAGAGGTATAATGAATTTTGTAGGGAACTTTTTCCTCTTCATGTTTTTCTAATAAATTTAAAAATCGGTCGGACAGTTTTTCTTAAAAAAAATGCCAATTGTATTAGGCGATTAGAATGGCCAAAGAGGTATAATGAATTTTGTAGGAAACTTTTTCCTCTTCATGTTTTTTAATAAATTTAAAAATCGGTCGGACAGTTTTTTTCTTTAATGCTAACTGTACTAAAAAATAAATAAAATCATTGAAGTCGAAGAGCTCTCTGATGACGAAAATTTAAACTATCATTCATTTTACGGTCGGTAATTTAAAAAATAGAATGACATTTGTCAACATGTTATCAAAAAAAAAAATACTTGTGTCTAAATATAAACAAACAAAAATAAAAAAATAATATTTAAATACAACAAGTACAAATAACTATTTTCTCAATGAATTTATTTAAAAATTGAATCAAAATTAAATCAAAAACAAAGAATATACCAATGGAAAATTTCACTAAACAATTAGAAAATCGAAAAAAACATATTAATTAAAAATTCATTAGTAATCCTTTGTTTGATATATACAAAATGAAAAATAATAATAAATATATTGCTCGATAGAAAAAAATATCAGTAAACGTTGACAAATTTCTATTGAATTAGGTCAAGCTTCTGAAAAATAAATAAAAAAAAAGTATTTTGTGTTTATCAGTGTTGACGTGGAACTTTAAACCAAAACAACTTTGTCAATCGAAATTCCAACTTCTAAATTAAACACTATATCGAATTACTTTACATAGTAATAATATGTAAATTAAATATTACTTGAGTATATCAAATATTATTTATCATTATCAAAATATTAAAAAGTTTATTTATCCTAACCTAAAAAGACTCGTTTTTTAATTAAATAAGTAAATAAACGTAATATTTACATCAATTTCTATCAATGCATTTATAATCTCATTTATTTAAATATAAATTTGAATTATAAAAAATACACAATGACTGTGCCTAGAATTTTAAATGATCAAAATACTGAGAAAAATAAAATTTCAAGGTCTAATGAATTATCAACAAACATGGTAAATATTTTAACAATATAAATTTAAAAAAAAAAACAATATAAAAAACTTGATGAATAAAAATATATTCATCAAAATAAATATCAACATTTAAGCTTGTTTAACTTAATTAAATAAATATCTTATTTATTTTCAATTTATTTTTTACAGACTGTATCTGAAAATGCAAGACTTGGTACAACATCACCACCAGTTGATGATGACCTGGACCTGTGGGATCACTCTGGCTTCATGCTGAGAAGTGATTTCAATCACCACAATAATCAATCTAAGTTAGTTTTAATATTATCCAACAAAATAATAACATAAGTATATAAAATATAATTATAATTTAATAAAATAAATTTTTACAGATGTGGATCACATGGTTGGTGCAGACCAAGCTGCATACCAATAACAATAATATTAATATTAATTGTGTTAGTTGTATTATTACCATTGATTGATCATCAAGATCAAAAAAATAATAAAAATAATACAAATGTATTTGGTAGTGATTTTATGTGTATGAACAGCTGCAAAATATCACTTACTGAATCAATACCCATTGGTATGATTTATGATAAAAATAAAATACTTCATAAAAGTACATATGAAACTTGGATTGATTTAATAAATTCAGCTGAACATAAAATTGAAATTGCATCATATTATTGGACAATGAATAGAAAAGATGTATATCCAGATGATAGTGCAAAATATGTTAGTTTTAATATTAATATTTCTTTTCTATAATATTACTTTTTTATTATAAATTTATTTATTATTTTATTACAGGGTGAAGATGTTTTTTTAGCATTATTAAAAGCTGGAAGAGATCGTAGTATTAAACTTAAAATTGCACAAAATATACCATCACACGTTAGTCCAAATACTGATACTGAATATCTTGCAAAAAAAGCTCATGCTGAAGTAAGTTTAATATATTATTTATAAAAAAATTATTATAATTTTAATTGTCAATTTTTTTAGGTAAGAAATTTAAATTTTGCTGGATTATTTGGTGGTGGTGTATTACATACAAAATTATGGTTAATTGATAGAACTCATGTTTATATTGGTTCAGCAAATATGGACTGGAGAGCATTATCACAAGTCAAAGAACTTGGTATTGTTGCATATAATTGTTCATGTCTTGCTAAAGATATTTCTAAAATTTTTGATGTAAGAATTTGTTATTAAATTAATAATAAAATTTATAAAATATATTTATTAATTATATTATAATTTAAGGTCTATTGGACAGTTGGAGGTGATGGAAAGGTTCCAGCTAAATGGCCAGATTCATTAACAACAAAAATTAATATTGATAATCCAATGAAATTTAATCTTGATCAAAATTCATACAGTAGTTTTATTTCAGTAAGTTTTTTTAAAAAAAATTATAATAATTTTTATATTATAATTAATTATAAATATTTATAATATTTATTTAGAGTTCACCAGCACCATTATCACCAAAAGGAAGAACAAATGATATTGATGCAATTTTAAATTCAATTGATAAAGCTGAAAAATTTATTTATATATCTGTTATGGATTATTTTCCATTAACAATTTATACACCAAAAACAAAATATTGGCCAATTATTGATAATGCATTAAGAAGAGCAGCAATTAATAGAAAAGTAACAGTAAAATTATTAATATCTTGGTGGAAACATTCAAGAAAATCTGAAGATAATTTCCTAAAATCACTTGTTGATTTAACAAATAGTTATAAAAATGTTAAAATTGAAGCTGTTAGTATTATTTATTTATAAAAATAATTATAAAATAATAAATAAATATAATTAATAATTTATTATTAATTTACAGAAAAGATTTATTGTTCCAACAAATTCGAGTTATGATGAAATACCATTTTCAAGAGTCAATCATAATAAATATATGGTTACTGATGTTGCTGCTTATATTGGTACTAGTAATTGGTCTGGTGATTATTTTATTGATACTGCTGGTAAATATTTATGATTTTTATTTTAATTAGTTATTTGTTTATTAAATTAAGATAATTTTAATTTGTTTTGTTAATTTTTTAAGGTGTTGGAATTATTTTTGAGGATGTTGGTGATAAAAATAATAACAGCATTAGACAACAACTTGAAGAATTATTTCTTCGTGATTGGAATTCACCATTTGCATTTTCATTAAATGCAACATGCTTTAATTCAGTTGATGAAGAATATACATCAAATATAAGCTATTTTTTACCATTTCATGGTCATCATATTCGTACCTAGTTAAAAAAAGAAAACATTTTTTCTTTTATTTTTTTCTACAAAATAATTACGTAGTAAGACTATAAATTTGATTTATTTTTTTATCTTATAAAAAAAATATATATATCATTATTTGATAGATTTTTTTCTACTGAATTTAAGTCTGTTTATAAAATTTTTTTTATCACATTTAGTTTCTTAGAAAAAATATATTAACGTAGCCAAAACTTTCGAAATAATTGAGTTAGAAAAAAAATTATTATTTACTTGAATTTATTTCGATTTGATTATTTTTTTTTATTAACTGAAAAATTTACTTTTTTTTTTTTCTATAGTCAAAAATACATCTTTAATTTAAATCTAAGCTACTTTACTACTCTTTTTTTCGAAAATTAAATAACAAAAAAACTTACTTTATAAACATATTTAAATTAAATGAGAAAAAAATCGAAACAGTGATATTTTAATCCTAAATATTATTCGTACAATTTTAATTATAATTTTTATTAAAATTGTAAATATTATAACGCAACAATTATAAAAATAATAAAATTGATTTTTGAAAAACAATCATTTAATGAAATTTATAAAAAAAAATAGAAAAAATATTCAATTATCCTAAATAATTCAACTTTTTTATTATAATTTTTTTTATAAATATTTATAAAAACTACGCGTGCCTTTGTTAATTAAAATAATTTTGCAATAAATGCAAACTAGCACAGATTATATCGTTTGCAACCTTTTTCTAGAAAAAAAAAAAAAACAAATAAAAATTATATATATTTTGTTGATTAAAAAACCCCATGGTTATTTTCTGTAAAAACAAATTAAAAGCTATTTAATTTTTTTAAAACAACAAATAAAAATTCCAATAAAATAATTTTAAAAAAATAAATTTATATTGTTTATTCATTTTATATATTTAATTCCAATATTATAAAATTATTTGATCAAAGACAATATCAACAAAATTTTATTTAAAGATAATCTAACTTGTAATAAAATATCATGATCAAAAAAATAATTCAAATGATGTCATTATAATGATTAAACCCGGAACATATTAAATATAAAAAATAAAAAAAATCTATTCATCATTAATCAGCATTATTTTTTATTTACTATAATTATTTATTCAACATTTTACATCAATTCTTTTTATGAAATTTACTATTTTCAATAGAGAGCGCAACGAGATGTTAATTTAAAATTTTTATCACGTATGAACAAACGTAAATGATGAGTTGACTTTTAAATGATTCATCATTGTATTGTGTCTATATTCTGACATTTATAATTCTGTCAATTCTCAGGTAATCATCAAAACTTAACAAAAGAAATAAATACATAAAAAAAAAACAACATCAATTTACATCAGTTATAAACATTATTAATAATAAAAGTAAAAAAAATTTCATAATAATTGTTAATAATTTGTCAATTTGTTGATTTAAAAAAATTATAATAAATCTTTAATTTAAAAAAAAAAATTTTATTATTTTATACAATAGTTAAATAAAAAAAAATATACATAAAAATAATCTGGTAATTTGAATATCTACTTATAATATGTCAGTAACTTTCACTGAAATAAAAATTAATTTTTAATAGTTAAAAAAAATAAATTATATCTGTAAAATATATATAGCAATGTAAAAATTAAAAATCATTGAAAAGCAAATTATTTGTATTGCACTCATTTATCTATAATCATGTTGAAAGTTTTGATTGTCCAGATGACGTGAACGTTATAATATACTCAGTTTATTGAGAAAGTTCAATAACCACAAGGTAATATTGAAAAAAAAAAAAATTATTTCATAAATCATTGTGTTAAATAAATAAACAAAAATTCAAGAATTATGTATTGTTTATAATATTTATTAACATTAAAATATTTATAATTATATTAGCTAAAAATTTAGTAAGAATTTCGATTTTTTTAAAAAATGTGTTAATTTATTATTTAAATAAATATTAAATTATTTTTAAACTTTGTAAATAACAAGTAATATTATTGAATATTATTAAGAATAAAAAAATAATTTTTTCAAATAATAAAACCTCTTAATAAAGTAAATAATAAATAATAGTAATAGTCAATAGTTTATTTTTCTAATTGATTGAAAAGTTTATGATATTGAAGTAACAAAATTAAATTTTAAAATATGCAAATTATGAATTTTGATATAAAAAACATTATATATTTTTACAGAAAAATGTAAATAATAATCAGGTATTGATTTTTTGTTTTTAAAATTTCGATGGGAAATGTAACAGGTAATTCAAGTTCAAATCGAAATCGAAATCGAAATCATAAAAATAGAAATGAAAAAATATTCTATAAATGAATAAAAATACAAAACTACTGTATCAACTAATTTAAAATTAATTAATTTTTAAAATTTCAATTTAAACAATAAGTACTGTGTAAATTTTAACAAAACACTCCAAAAAAAAATTATTCTCAAAAAATTTTATTACAAACAGTTACAGGTTGCACAAATAAAACCACAAAAAAAAAAAAAATAATAATATTAATAATTTTTATATTTAAAAAGTTGCACAATCAAAGGGTAAATTAAATATATATTTTTAAAACTTACAAAATTTAATATTTAAAAACAAAAAAAAATGTAAATTAGCAGTTTAAAATACAGAATAATTTAAATTTTTTCGATGACTATCTAATCACATTAAAAAACATGGATATTTATTTATTTAATTTTTTTATATTTGTTTTTCCTTCCCCACCATAAAAAATAAAAAAATAAATAAATAATATCCCAAGAAATTCCTTCTACTTTATCGGGGAAACTTGAGCTACGAGCTTTGAGACTTGAGTTGGATCAAACAGTGTTTGACCTCTCAATAGTAAAGACACATCAAATAACAATCAACAATTAAATAAATAAATAATTAACAATTAATTATTAAATAATAATAATATATTAATTTAAAATTATTAATATTATTTTTTTATTTTAAATAAATTTCACATTAATGGATAATTTTATATAAAAAATAAATTTATTTTTCTGCAAATTATTTGAAGAGGACACTTGTTTAACACTTGATAGAGAAAGTGCGATAAAAATTTATAAATTTCTTTGGCACAAGAATCAAATAAGGTTAGTGAAACCTAATCATTTGACCAATTAAAAATGTCAATTGTTTTAATTATTATTATTTTATTTATAATGTAACTTGATACAGTGCATATTAAATTATTTAAAAATTATTTATTTGATTATTTTATATTGAAAGCTTATTATTGTTATTTATTTATATCTATATTTTTTTTTTATTTTTATAAAAATATATAAATTTATGATAATAAAAATGATCTAATAAAATATCACGTAAATAAAATTTTTTTTTTTATATTTTTATTTCGTCCTTGTATTGCGCACAATGATTGTAAATTCGAGGTGGAAAATAAACGTGATGGGTAACTTATTGAATATATATACAAATTGTTGTCACGAATTCAATGCATTTATCTAATAAAATTTTTTTTTTAAACGTGACATTTTTCTATTTATTTATTTACTTTTATAATATTTATATCAAATTTTTTTTTATTCAGAAGAAAAAATAATTTTTAAAATTTTCAATTTGTAGTTTATATTTATTGATAATATTTTCTTTCAATTTCATTCAAATAATGTTTTTTTATTACTAATTTTTTCGATTTAAAAAATGTACATAGTTTAACTTGATAGCTAAATATTAGAATGCATTGACAATATTTAAAACGTGTTTAAAATATATTTTTTATAATTTTAAATGATTTATTGAATAGTATTGTTTTTGTTGTAGTTTTTATTTTTTTTTATTATTTTTTTTTTTTTTTTTGGGAATAAAAATAATAAATATTTAAATTTATATACCGAATAATTTATATTAATTTCTTTGGTTATTTTAAATAATAATTCATAATAATATATTTATTTAAAAAATTTTATTTGTCCAAAGATAATAAATACAGTCACTTTGTGACGCACGTTTGTTTAATTTTCTCTGGAAAAAAAAATATAATAATAATGAAAATAAAAAATATTACATGTACAATTACTTAATTTGTACTGTCAGACATTAAAATAATTATTCATAATAAATACTGTCAGGATAATCAAACAAAACCGCAATTAACTCAACCTAAATATTTTTCCATAAATTCTAACAAAAATAAAATTTCCACATGAAAAAAAAAATGTTGAAATATATTTAAAAATATAAACTTACTAAAATTTAAAAAACAAAATTATTTAATAAAACTAGTATTTAAAAAAAAAATTATAAATTAAATACTAATTCTAAAATCATAAATCAAATTGGTCAATTAATTATTCAACAGGTCTAAAATAATTATATTACTATTTTAAAAATTACAATTAATAATATTTAATATAATTTGATAAATTATTTAGAAAAAAATATAAAAATATTTATAAATAAAAAAAAATATGATTGTGTCATTCAAAACCCTTGAAAATAAATGCGTCATTTGTTAATTTTAATTATTTAAATTATTATTTCTACATCTGTTTTTATTATAATTTAGTAGACGAAATATATTGTCAATAAAAATTGATAAAATCATGAATAACATGAATATATTTATAAAATTAATATGATCTTGTAAGTTGACCCGGAAATGTTATTTTAAAATTGACTATTTAATAAATATAAAAATATATAAAAAAATAAAATATTTAATTAATTAAATTAAATAATAAAATTCAAAACTAATTAACTAACTTAAAAAAAAAAAAATCAAAATTTTCAACTGTAAATTTCTAAGACAACAATAAACAATAATAGACAAAAAATGTCATAAAAATATTCATTAAAATTGTGACAAAATATAAAAATTGTTTATTTTTACTTTACGAATTTTTATTTACTTCCTAAAATTTATTTTTATTACAAATATCATTTTAATACTCGTTAACTTATATTAAGAAAAAAATCATTAGAACATGTTGTCAATTTTATCTTATATAATGTAATTATTATTACTATTATTATTTTTTTTTATAACTTTGTATTAAACTGTCTGTTATTTATTTAATGACATTCCTTTTGTTGAGACTTTTTATTATTGAAGAAAAAAAAGGTCAGGTGAAGAAGAGACTAAAGATTACGATTGGGATTACGAGGACACACTATAGAATGCATTTAAAAATAAAATATATTTATTGGTAATTTTAAAACCGGTTTATAAGATCATTGAACTTAAAAAAAAAATACCAGACATTTTAGAAAATTGATTATTTATTTATATAAAATGTCTTTTTTTTTTTTGTGAAAGTTTAATATTTAAATTGCAATTTTTAATTAATTATTTTTCAAGGGTTTTTAAATTATATCATCAGGTAAAATTAAAAATATATTTAATTTTTTTTTTTTTTATATTGTTATTTAATTTATATATTTTTTAAAATAATTATCATGTTAATATCAGTGTAACTTGTTACACAAAAAAAATAGTGAAAGTTTAAATTTTCAATGGTATTTTTTTTTTAATTTTAAATCATTTTTTTTTTTTAGAGAAATTAATTTTTTTATTTAAATATTTTAATTTACAAAGTTTAAAATTTTACGATCAACTTTCATCAGTTTAAATTTAACAAAAATATATATATATAAATTACATTTGTAAATATTCTGTTGTAAATAAATATAAATTTATGAAAAAAAAAAAAACAAAAAAAAATTCCTAAAGATTCCGTGTGAAATTTCCTGATCAGGATAAAAAATATAATCGTGCTTTGAATATAAATATTATAAACTATTTTGCATTTCAGATACAAAGCATAAAAAGAACAAAAAAAAATATAAATAAATATATATTTAATTTAAAATATATAAATATATAATAAAAAAAAACAAGCAAAACGGCTAAAAAAATAATAAAATGGTTGAGGCATTGTTGGAATCAAGTGGACAAGAAGTTGCAATTGCTGATCACGGATCACGAATTGATACATCAATAGAATATACCAAAAATATAACAAAAACAAATGATATTAATTTAACACCAGTACAAAAATTTTATGATAAACAATGTATATTTATAACTGGTGGTACTGGTTTTCTTGGTAAATTATTAATTGATAAATTATTAAGAAGTTGTTCAACTTTATCTGTTATTTATTTACTTGTTAGACCAAAAAAAGGTAAAGATACACATGAAAGAACAGAAACATTATTTGATGATCCGGTAAATATACAAAAAAAAAAAAAAATATGAATATTAATAAATTATATAAAAATAATAATTAATTTATTTTTTAGCTATTTGATAAATTAAAAGAAATACATCCAAAATTTCGTCATAAAATTGTTGCAATTGAAGGTGATTGTAGTTGTCCAAATCTTGGTATATCAAATACAGATAAAGAAAAATTAATAAATAATGTATCAATTGTATTTCATTCAGCAGCAACTGTTAGTTTTGATGAAAAAATTAAATTAGCTGTTGCAATTAATATTCAGGGTCTCAATGAAATGATTGAATTGTGTAAAAATATGAAAAATCTCAAGGTTTATATAAATTAATGATTAATTTATTTTAATAATACTATTAATTCTCATGAATAATTAATGATAATTATTACTTTTTTTTAGTCATTTATTCATGTATCAACAGCATATGCATACTGTACGGAAATGATGATAGAAGAAAAATTTTATAAATCACCAATTGATGCTGATAAATTAGTCACAATAACAAATTGTCTTGATGATAAAATTGCTGATGAAATAACACCTGTGTAAGTTTTATAATATATTCATAAAAAAAAATTAATAAATATATATATATATATACCTATATTTAATAAATTTAATAAATTTTTATTATTATTTTCATAGATTAATGGGAAAATGGCCAAATACATATGCATTTACAAAAGCAGTTGCTGAAAATGTTGTGGAAAAAAAAAATAATAATATACCAATTGGTATATTTAGACCAGCTATTGGTATGTTTATTTTTTATCTATTTATTTAGTCAAATTATTTTGAAATTAATTTAATTATGGCTAGTTTATTTAATTTTATATCCCTATTTTAATAATTATCTATATATATTTTTTTTAAAACAATAAACAAAATAGTACTATATAAAAAAATATACACAATTATTTACATTAAATGAATTGATTAAATTAAATTTTATCATTCGAAATAATTTAACAGAGAAACATTTTTTATTTTTCGAAATAATTTCGTCATATAATTGTAACAATAATAAAAATTGAAAAAAAAAAAATTATAATTAAATATTTAATAAAATTTAAAGTTATATCAACATATCAAGAGCCAATATGTGGATGGATTGATAACATGTATGGACCAACTGGTATAGCTGCTGGTGCTGGAGCTGGTTTACTTCGTTCATTACATTGTGATGGTTCAATAAATGCAAATGTTGTACCAGGTGATATGGCTGTTAATGCACTTATTGTAACAGCATATGATATATCAAATAATTATAATAAATTAAACAATAATATACCAATATATAATTATGTATCACAAGATAATCCAATAACATATGATGAACTTAAAATAATGTCTGCAAAATATGGTATAATGTATCCAACAATAAAAGCAATTTGGTATTACAGTTTTAAAAATAATAAATATAAATTAATACATTTAATTTATGTTTATTTATTACATTTATTACCAGCAATTATAATTGATGGTTTTACTATTTGCATTGGTAAAAAACCAAAATTACTTAAAATGTATAAAAAAATTCATAAATTTACAGATGTACTTAATTATTTTACAATAAAACAATGGACATTTAAAAATGATAGATTTAATAAACTTAAAAATTCATTAAATGATGAAGATAAAAAATTATTTTTTTGTGATATTCAAAAATTATCATGGGATGAATTTTTTAAAACATATATACAAGGTATAAGAATTTATCTTATGAAAGATCCAATTGAAACACTACCTGAAGCAAGAATTAAATGGCAAAGGTTAATAACCTTTTTTTTATATTTATTTATTATTATTTTTTATAAATAATACTAGTCTAGACTTTTTGTATAATTTATTTATCTGGTTTTTGATAAAATAAAAAAAAACTTATTTCTCTTTTTCCTTTTTTTTGCAGGATGTATTGGATTCATCAGATATTTAAATTGATCTTGGCATATATTGGACTTCGACTATTTTGGGGAATTTTAATGATAGCTATGACGATTATTTATTAATAAATTTTTTATTTTTTATCTATAAAAAAAAGAGTGTTAAAAAAAAAAAAAAATATATATATATAATATATATAAATTAGTTGTTTTTTAAATTTTTATTGTAAATTTATTTTTTAACTAGTTAATTATTAATAAAAAAAAAAAAATTTATTATTTTTTTAATCTAAATTTTAAATTTACTAGATTTATAAATAATTTTTTTTTTAATTGAAATAATTATCATTTAAAATCATTTGTAACATTGTAAACAATTTAGTTTTTTTTGTTTTTATTTTGATTTAATAAATTGTTATTATTGAATTGTTAATTAATTTATGTTATAAATTTTTTTTATTTTTTCTTTGTTTTTAACTTGTTCAAGGTAGTTTCTATATTAGTGAAAAAAAATTTATCTTAAAATATATTTTTATTTTAGCTCAATATTTTGTTATTAAAAAACAATGGAAATTTTTCCAAAAAAAGAACAAAGTTTGTAAAAATTTATAAATAAAATATATCATTAATTTATAACAATTTTATTATTTTTTTTTAAAAAAATATTATAGTTTAATAAATTTTTTTTTTGACAAATATATTTAAAAAAAAATCATCAAAAAAAAAAATTGAGTCGTATTTCCTTCAGGATTGACTGACTACATGAATCCTGGATTAATCGAGGTTAAATTTATATTATTTTTATTATTATTTATTTATTTTTCAAAATGAAAATAAATTTTATAAGAATGATGTTATTAGAGAAGGGGTATTGGGTCGACAGCTATATAAGAAAGACACCTTTGAAGTAACAGTCTTGCGTTTCTTATGATCGTTCAGACAAGATCTTGTTCTTTTGTCAATTTTAATTTAAATAATAATATGAATTATTTTAAATAATTATAATAATATTATTTAAATTTTTTATTAAATTTTTTATTGTATAAATATTATTATAGTATTTTTAGAATATAAATTTCTTTATTTTCTTTAACAAGTGGTTAATAAAAGGGTGAGTTTAATTTTATAAATTTTTATTTAAATTAAATTTTTAATTAATGAAAAAACCAAGTTTTTAATATTTTTTATAAGTTAAAATTTAATTAGGCAATATTTTTTTTATAAAAAAATCCCTGGTAGAAAAGAAACCTTGATCTGAGGTTTTAAACGAGGTAACGTGTTAAAGCCATAATATATCTCTTATACATGGTAACCTCGCGGAAACCTCGATTTTATATGATATTTCTACCAGGGAATATTAGTTATACTTAATTGTAAATTTATAATTTAAATAAAATTAAAACGTAGATATAATTTTTTTATCAAATTATTTTGGCTGAGTTAATGTATTTTATTTAAATTTATTATTCATTAATTTTTTAACAAAACAAAAATCAAGGTTGACTAGTAGAATGGATCATTAAATATTTGGTTCCTTGAGTTTCAAACAAAGAAATAATAAAAAAAAATTAGTTGAAAGATCAAAAAATAATTCAAGGATAAGCAGATAATTTTTTTTTATTTTTTCAAGTATATTTTAATTGTTTGAATAATAAATATATATTACTGTCAAATTAATTTATAAAATTATTATTTGAATAAATTGTTCTATAATAGTCAATCAACAGTCAATTTTAAATCTTAAAAATTGTTGTTTATTTTTATTGTAAAAATATTTAAATACTTGTCCATTCAAATTTTGAAAAACATCTCAACAAAAAATTCATTTACCGAATTTTTTTTTTATACTTTAATTTAAATTCACTTCGGCTATTAAAATTACAGATAAAAAAAAACTAATAACTCACATCTTTGATCTAGAAGCTCATTTCAATTATAACGATTTATTTTTTTTATTTCTTTTTCTTGAACTTGATTAATATAATACAAATTACTATCAATAAAAAGAAATACAAAGTGTCAATATTATGTTACAAAAAAAAAAAAATGATAATCGATATAAGCAATAACAAGTTGATGTTTTAAAAATAAAAAAAAAAAAAAATTACTCTACCAAGTATAACAAGATTCAATTAAAAATTTTATAAAATAGATTCATCAAAAACCAGATAATTAATAAAAACAACTATGTAAACTAATAAATAATTCTAATTAAAATAAACCTGATGATTAAAAATAAAATTCATATTATTCATAAATTATAATTAAAAAAAATAAAATAATAATATCTGTTACATTTTTTTTTTTTTTTTTTGGTAAATCATTATGAAATAAAAATTTAATGTAAAATCACTACAGTGATCGATTATATATGTAAAAATATATCTGGCAATATTGGTCAACAGAGAAAGTAAAAAAAAAATTAAACCTGGTAATTTGATATCATTGCAATAAAATAATAAAAATAAAGGAAAAAATTTTTTAAAAATGTAGAAATTTTTTTGTTAAATAAATAAATAACTTTTATTTTTTTTTTTTATAAAATTATAAATTAAATAAACAATTAAATAATAAATAATATTTATATATTAAAATTTTAAATTAATTTTTTATTATTTAATAAAATAGTTGTAAAAAAAAAAAATCATTTAAATATAATAGTTGAATTAAAATTGTGGTTTAAATGATGATAATATTTTTTTTATTTAAATATATAACATAATAATAATTCAATTGTTAATTTAAATTTTTATTTTATTTTAGATGACAATCATTACCACAAACATGCTTACACCGATTCAGCAATTTTATTCAGGTCAAAATGTATTCATAACAGGTGAGAATATAAATAATAAAAATAAAAAAAAATACATTATCATTTATCATAGTATAAATATTAATACATATATAAAAAAAAAAAAAAACAAAAAAAAAAATCATCTTGTCATGATGGACAACACTGATTTAATATTTTAATTTTTGATAACAGGTGGAACCGGATTTCTTGGAAAAATTTTGATTGAAAAATTGTTGAGATCATGCTCAGATATATCATCAATTTATATTCTTGTTAGACCAAAAAAAGGTCAAGATATTATTCAAAGAATTGAAAATATATTTGATGATCCAGTTAGTATAAAATAATATATTAAAAAATAATATATCATAATAAATAATTAATAAATATTTTGTTTAATTTTAGCTTTTTGATTGTTTAAAAAAAGAACAAACAAAATTTCGTCATAAAATATTTGGTATTTGTGGTGATTGTTCATCAATTGGACTTGGTTTATCAGCATCAGATAGAGATTTATTAATACGTGAAGTATCAATTGTATTTAATGTTGCTGCAACAGTTAGATTTGATGAAAAAATTGAAAATGCAGTTGCTATTAATGTACGAGGACCAAAAGAAATATTAAATCTTTGTCGTTCAATAAAAAAACTTCGGGTAAATAAATAAATATATAAAATTTAAATAAATAAATAAATTAAATTATAAATATTAATATTTTTAATTAATTAATTTCAGTCTGTTATACATGTATCAACAGCATACAGTAATTGTAATCGTGATGATATTGATGAAAAATTTTATGAATCACCAATAAGTGGTGATAATATTATGAAATTAATTGAAATATTAGATAGTAAAAAATTATCAGATATAACAAAAATATTACTTGATAATTTTCCAAATACTTATGCATATACTAAACAAATTGCTGAACAAGTTGTTCAACAATATGGAAAAGATTTACCAGTTGGAATATTTAGACCAGCAATTGGTAAAATAACCAAATTAAATTTATTATATTTTTTTTTAATTTAAAAATGATATATAAATTAATAATAATTAAATATATTTATATCTAGTTATATCAACTTATAAAGAACCAATAAGTGGATGGATTGATAATGTTTATGGACCAACTGGTGTAATTGTTGGTGTTGGTGCTGGTTTAATAAGAACATTAAATTTAGATAAAAATTGTACAGCTGAACTTGTACCAGTTGATTATACTGTTAATGCACTTATTGCATCAGCATGGGATGTTGTTAATAAAAAGTATGTATTATTATTATTTAAAAAAAATTTATTAGATCATTTTCAATACAGAGAAAGTTTATATATATATATATATATATTTTTTACTGACATAATATCAAGTTTCTGTCAATTTTTTTTTTTTTTTTTATTCTTTTCGTTACTTGTGATGTATTTAAAATACCAACCGGTTTACCTTTGCATTTATACACTTGTAAATTTTCGTAATCAGCTAAAATTATATTCTCAATTTGATGAAAAAAAAAATATACAAAAATAACTTCCGTTGAAAGAATTTAAAAATATGGAAAGTTAATTGATTAATTATAAAAAAAAAAATTTATATCATTTTTTTAGAAATGAAGATGCTGATCCACCAATATATAATTATAATTCAACATGGAATAATAAAATAACATGGGGTGATTATCTTAATTTATCATTTGAATATGGTAAAAAAATGCCAACAATTAAAAGTATATGGTGTTACAGTATAACAGCAGTTAAAAATAGAATTATTTATAATATTTTAACATTATTGCTTCATATTTTACCTGCTTTACTTATTGACATTGGTTTAATTATGACTTTTCAAAAACCAAGGTAATAATTATTATTATATTTGCATATTATTTTTAATATTAATTTATATTAAATAAGTTTTTTTTTTTACAGAATATTAAATACTTATAAAAAAATTCATAAATTTGCAAATGTAATATCATATTTTGCTACTCATATGTGGAAATTTTCAAATAATAATACACAATTATTGTGGAATAATTTATCAAAAAATGATAAAGATATATTTTATTTTTCAATGGATAATTTTAATTGGAATGATTTTATAGAAAAATCAATTATTGGAATAAGATTATATACATTTAAAGATGATCCAAGTACAATTCCAACAGCTAAAAAAAGAATGGCAAAGTAATAAATAAATAAATAAATAAATTCTACATGTAAATTAATAAATATATATATTTTTTTTATTACAGACTTTTGTTGCTGCATAAAATTATAAAATGGGGAACAATTGGCCTTGTTATTTTCTTCATTTACACTTTACTGACTAGTGCAATTGGTTTATCAATATTCAAAAGTAATACAATAGTGATTCGATAAATAATTCAAAATTTACATCATATATTAATCGATATCATCAATATAATATATTCAAGGACAATTAATTATTAAATTAATTTTTAACAAATAAATATAATATAATATAATAAATAAAATGTATATATATAAATAATAAAAAATTTTTTTTTAAATATATAAGTATATTGTATATTTATATTTATAATTATAATAATTATCATCTTTAAAGGAGCATCGATCCCACGTGCCAAAAGAAAAGACATTAAAAAAAATTTGTCTTTTAAAGATCTTTCAACTTTCACGTTGCGAAATAATATATACATCTATCATCGCATATATATATATATTATATGCGCATATTTTTTATGTTATTTATGTTTTTTTTTTTTTTTTTTTAAATTAATTTTTTTATTTTATTTTCTAGGCCCAGAGGATAACTCCAATGTCTTACATCATTAACACACTACACATTCTTCCACCTTTTAATATTATTATTATCATTATTTTTATTATATATATTTTCAAATATTGTATAACATACACATAAGCATTTGGTACCTCAAGAATTGATTGTGCAAGATGAAAATAAAATATAAAAAAAAAAATTTATAAGGAGTGTATGTATATATATATATATTCAAAATTTAGGCCATGCTGTCGTGGACGAAATGAGACTGTTGAGTACGCGATGTATTGAACACTTTTTTTTTTATTTAAAATATTATATTTTTTTCATTTTGTTATGTAGCAATGAAAGTAAATTTTTTTTTTTTTTTTTCATTATGATGAAATAATTTTAATATAAATTTATTTTTAATAAATAATATTAATATAATGTACAGTATTTTATATAAAACAAAGTCGGTGCATCAGGTCACGTTCAAGGTTTCTTCAATGTCGTCTAGACTAGTTTTCTTGATGATTTTTATCTATATCTTGTTTTATAAAATTGTAGATAAAATAGGTATATTTATTTTAAATATATTTATTTAATTATATTTACAGTTATTTTATTAGTTTTTTAATTTTTATTTTTGCATTAAATTTAATTTTTTTTTATTTTTATTTTTATTGGACTAATCAATAAGGATTTTTTTACTTTTTTTTTTTAGATAATTATAAATTTAAAACGGTAAATTTTATATTTAAATGATTTTTTTTTTATTTTATAGTTTAACGGGATTTATGAATTTTTTTTAGTTAAGATTATTTAATATTTTATTGGAAAATTGGTGGATAATATATTTAATATATTCATCATTAATTTGAGCATTTTTTTAAATTTTTTAAGAAAAATATATATGTATATAAAGACCTTGATTATATTAATTTCAGGAAATATATTTGATTGATATTTGAATATTTTATATTCATTTTTCTATAAAAATTACAACGTAATCTTCACAAGGTCAAGGTAAATAATTTTTTTTTTTTTTTTAACAAATGATTGACTGTTTTTTAATATTTATCTGTTGAAATATTTAGTTAATATAATTTAAAATCAACCTTGAAATTTTATTTATAAATATAATATTTTAATTTTTTTTTATAACAATATGATTAATTTAATTTTTTTTCTATTAAAATTATAATTGTTTTATTATATTTAATATTTTGTAATGTATATTTTTTTTATTTTCATTTAAATTTCATGTAATTATTTAATCAAAAAAAAAAAAAAAAAAAATGTATTTAAAAGTGGTGGTGTTGTGTCCAGTTAAAGTGAGTGTTGGGAGACATGTTAGAGTAGTAACAGAAGAAGAAAACGAAGAGGGTATACCCTCTCAATACCTGGTGGTTTACTAAAGTCGCTTACCAACAATTTAAATTTCTCAGTGTGTTTGCTAACCGTGCTACGATACACTTCGTTAATTATTTTATTTTTTCATTAATATTATATTATATTATATCAACATTAACATTATTATTATATTCATTCATTGATTTGTTGATAGTTTGATAAATCCCCATAGTGGTCAAAAGTTTTTCTCCATCGAAATATATTTAAAAATTTTCAAACTGGAATTTGTGTCAGTTGGGCAGTGGAACTTGCCCAAGGCACACATTCCTTTTTTTGTTTAATATATATTTAGTAAATAAAAATAATTATTGTTTGTTTATTATTTTAATATTGTGAAAAAAGTGATTTAATAATATTATAAAAATCATCATGTTGCTGGAAAATTCAGTCACTGGATATGCAAACAATGTGAGTAAATATATATTTATATTTTTATTTATAAATTTTTAAAATAAAATTAAAATTTTTAATTCATAAATAAACAAATAAATAATACAATATACTAAAATTAATAATAATTAAATTAATTTATTCAATAATTAATAACTAAATTTTCTTTTTAAAAATTATTTATTTATTTATAATAAAATATAAAAATAATTAAAATTTAATAATATTTAAATATTTAAAATAAAAAATATAAATTTAACTATGAAAAAAATAAAAAATACAAGTGAAAGTTTTTGCAATTTAAATAAAAACAAAAAGAGATGAATAATAATAATAATAATAATAAATAAATAAAAATATTAAATATACTTTTTTCAATAAAAATATAAAATCATTCATGCCAACCGGCGTTGTAATAATTCTAACGTAATAATAATATAATAATATAACTTTGTAATCTCGTAATGGCCTGTTACTATTACATAATTTATACAATATTAACTTTCCTATCGACAAAATAAATCTTTTCTTTTCAAGCAACCAATAGTGAAAATATTATTTCATTATTTTTATTATAATACATCAAAATATAAAATATAAATATACAGATAGGTCCAATGTATCTTTGATTTAAATCATGTGAATTATTTAGTGAAAGTAAAAACGTCTTTGACATTTTGCCATTATATTTTATTACACATAAATTTTAAATTTGCAAAATATAAATTTTTTTTTTTGTTGAATAAATTATCAAATTATTTAATTATTTAATTGATTAATTTATTCAATTGTATAATTTATTTTTTAAATTATTAATTTAAATATTTTAATTATATAATTTTTTTTTTTATTTAGGCAACAAGTATTTATGCTGATCATAGTATTAATAATGACAATGATACTGATAATGAAAATGAGAGTAATAATAATAATGAAAATATCAATAATTCTCAAGTCATCATGGGAACACCAATTCAAAATTTTTATGCTGGCCAAAATGTTTTCATAACAGGTTTATTATATATTTTTATTTTTAAATTTAAATAACATAAAAAAATTTTATATTATTGTCCAGTGGAAAATGATTTTTTTTTTTTTTTTTTAATTTATTTTTAACTTTCAAGTGAAAGTATTACTTAAATTTACATTTATTTTTTTATATTAAGGTGGTACTGGATTCCTTGGTAAAACACTTGTTGAAAAATTATTAAGAAGCTGTGATATATCAACAATTTATCTTCTTGTTAGACCCAAAAAAGGACTAAATATTATTGATCGTATTGATGATTTATTTAATGATCCAGTAAGTTTATAAATTTTTTTTTTTTATTTGATATTTTAATTTATTATTATTATAATAATTTTATATATTTTTTTTTTTCATTAATAAATTATTATTTAGATATTTAATAACTTGAAGACAAATTCACCAAAATTTCGTTACAAAGTTGTGCCAATTGCTGGTGATGTTGAAAAAGTTGACCTTGGATTATCACCAAAAGATCGTGAACTTTTAATTCAAGAAGTAAATAAAATAAAATATATAATTTTATAAAAAATAATATAAATATCTATATTATTAATTTATTATTATTATTATTATTTAAAGGTATCAATTGTATTTAACAGTGCAGCAACAGTTAGATTTGATGAAAAATTAAGAATTGCAACAACAATAAATGCTGGTGGTACAATGGAAACATTAAAACTTGTCAATCAAATGACAAAATTAAAGGTAATATTTATTATTATTATTTTTTTTTTTTTTACAAGTGCATTACATAAAAGTACTTGAATATTAAATATATATAAAAATATTATTTCATAAGTCATATGTCTCTTCCTAACGAGGTCACATGCCAAAATCTTTCTCTTATGGTAACAACAATCAACCTTCACGTATTCATTACATCATTTAATCGCAATACAAGCACGATCATGAAGCACGTTTTTTTTAATGCAATTAATATATATTGTCCATCAATTTCATATACAAAAAATATATTCATTAATTATCATTTTAAATATTTTTATATTCAAGTTTTTAAAAAATATTTTTTTTATTTTTCAATATTGTAAATAATTTTTAAGTGCAAAAAAAAAAAAAAAAAAATTAAATAATATTGAATAAGTAAATATGGAAAATCAACAGTTTTTATGAACGTTATAATTATTCGTGGAAAAAAAATATTATTATTATAAATCTACAATCAAAAATAGTTGTTGATTTGAATAATAATTATGCAATATTTATTTATTTTTTTTATTGTCAAGTTGCAGTTGAATTAGCAAGTGTTAATTTTTTATTTTTAAATTATTTATAATTATTATTATATTAATTTAATTTTTTTTTTTTATTTTATTGATGACATGAATGATGATTTTTAAAAATATTTTTATTCCTTGACACTGATTGAGACCTTCAAAATAAAATAAATAAATATATATATAAAAAAAAATAAAATAAACAAATTATTGCTTCATGAATAAATTTCGAAATATTAGTCATATTTTTTTTTATTTTTTTTTTGTTGAGGATGTTGAACCAAGTTTTTTAAATAAAAAATTCATTAATAAATATTGAATTTAAAATAAATAATTTCTGGTTATTTCAAGGCAATGGTCCATGTGTCTACAGCATATTCAAATTGTCATGAAGATATTATTGAGGAAAGATTTTATTCTCATCCAATCAAGTATGAGAATCTTAAAGTCATAACAAAAAGTTTGACAGATGAAGCAATTGAAGATGTTTTACCAAGGTTAATAATAATAATATTAATAAAATATTTGATAATAAAAAAAACATAATGAGTATATTAAAATAATATAATTTATTAATTTTTTTTTTTTAGACTTCTTGAAAATTGGCCAAACACATATACATTTACAAAAGCAGTTGCTGAACAAGTTGTTAAACAAATGAGCAATGGTAAACCAATTGGTATATTCAGACCTGGAATAAGTAAGTGAATGTCAATTTTTTTTTTTTTTTTATATTAATAAATTTAACCAAAAATATATTTAAAACAAAAAAGTATTGATTGATTGACTAAATTAAATTAAATTAAATTAAATAGAAAAAATGTGTTTAGCAATTGGAATGTATTTAGTAACTGGAATTTTAACAATTTTATTTCAAATATTATTTGCACTTGGCATATTTATTTTGACATTGATTGGTAAAATAATATTATTTATTTGTGCAATGATTTACGGTGTTGCACGTCCAGGTATATGGTTACGACGTAATGATGAAATAAATACATTATCATTATCATCATCACAAAATATTAATGAAACAACAATGTATCCAGAATTTGATTTTGAAGATGATTATGATGATATGGCTGCACAATCATTAGAAACAATACCAAGTATTGAAAATAATTCTATTATTAATAATAATTCAATAACAAATTATCATGAAGATGACAACGACGATGATGATGATGATAATGATATTGATGATAAAGAATTAACACTTGTTGAAAATGAAATAAATAAACGAGGAACACTTAGAATGGTTTGTCGATCAATTGAAGTACTTTTTCCTGAAACAGAAAATGGCTAGATTAATGTAAAATTAGAATCGATAAATTGTTATTTTATTTAATTTGTTAAATTATAAAAATTATTGTATTTTTTGTTTTTATTTAATAGTAATATCAGCTGCTGAGGAACCATTACCAGGTTGGGTTGACAATTATTATGGACCAACTGGTGGTGTTACAGCTGCATCATTGGGAGTTTTAAAAATATCACAAATGAATCCAAGTGTTAAAGCAAATTTAGTACCAGTTGATTATACAGTTAATGCATTAATTGCATGTGCTTGGGATATTGCAACACAAACAACAAGGTAGTTACTTTATCTTTATTGGTATTTAATTGATATTAAACATATATATTTTATTAATTAATTTATTTTTAATTTTAGACGCAATGATGAAATGTTGATATATAATTATGTATCAACAACTGATGCACCAGTAACATGGAATAATTTTTTTATTGATTATTGTCTTAAATCTGCTCGTGAATATCCAATATTACAAACAAAATGGTACATGACATTTTCAATAACCGAGAACAGACTGGCATATAATTTATCAATGATATTTTTACATCTTTTACCAGCTTTATTAGTGGATTTTATATTTTTATGTACTGGACAAAAACCAAAATTATATAAAATGTTGAGTAAAATATTTAAATATTTGGATGTTGTTAGAGTATTTACAATGAGAGATTGGAATTGGAAAGCTAATAATGTACCATTAATGTGGAAACGACTGGATCAAGAAGATCAAAAAATATTTAAATTTTCATTGACTGGATTTAATTGGAGAGAATATTGTAAAAATTATATGATGGGAATTAAAATTTATTTGTTTAAAGAAAATTTAAATACCCTAGAAGCAAGTAAAGAACGACAAAAAAGGTAAATTTTTTATTATTAATCAAAATATTGTATTTTAATTTATTTCATTTATTATAAAATTATTTATTTATTTCAGATTACGCATATTTCATGAAGGATTGCAAATTATATTTGGTCTGTTTTTACTTGTTTTATTTTGGAAAATAATAAATCTATTTATTTAATAAAAAGATTTGTTAATTTTTAATTTTTTAATTTTTTTTTCCATATTAATAGTTATAAATATATAAAAAAAAAAAAAAAAACAAATCAAATTTTTAATATCTAAGTTATTTTTTATTTTTTCAATCAAATAAAATAATCACATTTAAATTTTGTAAATATTAAATATAGTTAACAATTTATTTTAATTATATATAATTATTTTAGAAAATTAATTTAATATTATAAATATGTAAAGTATAAAAAATAATAATTTTTTTTTTTCTATTCTACATTTTATTGCCAATTATATTATAAAATAAAATTTTAATTCATTTCTATATTATTATTGTTAATAAAATTAATTACATTATAATTACTATCATTTTATTAAAAAAAAAAAAGAAAAGTATATTGTTTTGAAAAAATAATGATTAATATTGTCTATAATAATTTTTATAAATAATTGTATTGATAAATAATAAATTCAATTTATGATAAAATTAATTTTGCGCATTCAAATTTCAAAGAATTTATAAACACCTTGAGATACCAGTGCGAAAATACTCATCCTTTTTTTATTTAAACAACAAATGACAAATCAATAAAAATATATAAATTGTTCTATGAAATAATGAATTAAAAAATTTTGATAATAAATGTTATAAATAATTTTTTTTTCTATTTTGAATATTATAAATAAAATATTTTTTAAAAAATCCACTTGCTAGTTTTTTCATTTTGCTATTATTACCTCGTCCTAAAAAAATAGTGTAATTTTAGTTATTCAATTAATAAAAAATATATTCGTTAACTTGATAAATTAAAAATATTTAACTGATAAATTAATTTATTTTTATAAGAGATTTAATTAATCTAAACGTATAGTGAATGCCTTATTGTGTATGCTGGTATCCAGATAAAAATAGAAAATTTTATAATAATTAATAATACATGAGAAAAAAAATATTTGTTTCTATACTTTTTTTTATTGCTATAATGCTGTTAATTTATATCAAAAATGCAATTTTATCTGATTAAAAAGAAAAAAAATATCATTAAAATTTATAATACGTATTAAACAAAAAAATTAACATTCAACAAAATAATTTATGTAAAAATTTAAATGATATTTGAGCTCATTTGATAACTATTCTGTATATTATTAATCAGCAAACCTTCAAGTAGTCTAAGTAAGTAGACAGTTATTCTGATAAATAAATTGACAAATAATTTCAGTTATCATGAAGACACAAATTCAAAAATTTTATGCTGAACAAAATATTTTTATAATAGAATTTTATATAATTATTAATTATTAAAAAATATTTTTGTTTAAATTTTTTTTTTTTTAAATTAAATTAAATATAATAATAATAATAATTTTTAATTAATTTATTTGTATTTCATTAAAATTTTTAATATTTCCAAAAATTTATTGAATCAAAAATTTTATTTTATAATTATATATACATATATGTAAGTATAATTATTATACATAAAAAATGTATGATCAGCTGAATAAATAAAATTAATGAATAATTGAAAAAAAAAAAAAAATTTACAATTAAAATTCAAGTAATAAAATAAAATAATTTTTTTTGTCTTTAATTTATTATAAAATAATGCAAGTTATAAAAATTAATTTCATACCACATTTGTTGCACAAGTATTAATAAAAAAGAAAAAATTGCGATCAACCAGGATACATTAATTATGATAAAAACATAATGATAATAAAAAATTCAACAGTTACAGTTGAGTAAATAATATACATAGTCGATAAGTGCTTGTATAAATATTGAAAAAGTAGAAATATTCCGTCAGTTGTTGAGGAAACAACTCACTTTCAATATATTATTATTATTAAAATTATATTAATAAAAGTATGTACATCAAGTTAGTGTCTGGTTTATAACGTCTGTGGTCAAGCCTATACTAATTAGTATTGAATTATTAAAAAACAATCATGTCATTGAAAAAAAAATTAACTAACTTAAAAAGCACAAAATTAAATAACAACATGAATGACAATCTAATATCCATAAAGACACCAATTCAAAAATTTTATGCTGGACAGAATATTTTTATAACAGGTTTGTTTATTTTATATAATTCATAAATTTAAAAATATATTGTTGTAATGTAAAAATAAATATGTGTATTTTTTTAAGGTGGTACTGGATTTGTTGGCAAAGCACTCATTGAAAAATTACTTAGAAGTTGTGATGTATCGAAAATTTATTTACTAATTCGTTCTAAAAAAGGAATAGATATTGATGAACGTCTTGATAATTTATTTAACAATCCAGTAAGTCAAATATTTTTTAAATCACATTAGTTATATAAAAGATAAAAAATATTTTTGATCATAATAAGACGTATTTATATATATTTTTTTTTTAATAATAATAATAATTATTATTTATATATAGTTATTTGAGAATGTAAAAAAAAATATACCAGAATTTCGAAATAAAATTGTGCCAATTAGTGGTGATGTTGGAGAAATAGGTCTTGGATTATCAACTGAGGATCGTGAACTATTAATTCAACAAGTAAATTAAATAATTATTTTAGTATAAAAAAAAAATAAATAAATTATATTTTTCAATTGTGTAAATAAATATGCTATGTTTTTTTGTTTTTAAGGTATCAATTGTCTTTCATTCAGCAGCAATAGTAAAATTTAACGAAAAATTAAAAACTGCATTATTAATAAATACTGGTGGTACATTGGAAGTATTAAAATTGATAAATGAAATGAAAAAATTAAAGGTAAAATATTTAATTTAAAAATATAAAAATTAAAAATATATTAATATGATATTTATTTTTAAGGTCATGGTTTACGTATCAACTGCATATTCAAATTGTCACGAAGACGTTGTCGAAGAACGAATTTATCCTCATGTTTATAATTACAAGAATTTAAAAATGACAACTGATATTCTGTCAGATAAAGAAATTAATGATACCCTTCCGAGGTAGATCCAATAAAAATATAAAAACATTATTAATTATATATTAATCAATGCAAAAATATTAATTTTATAGAATCCTCAAAAATTGGCCAAATACTTATACATTTACAAAAGCCCTGACAGAAAATGTTATCGGACAAATATGTTATAATAAACCAGTAGGTATCTTCAGACCTGGAGTAAGTAAGTTAATAATTTTACTTTTTTATTTTTGTTAAACTGAGTTTAAAAAATAAATTAGTTGATTTAATAAATAATATAAAATTTATGATTGATTTAATTAACAGTAATATCAACTGCTGAGGAACCATTACCAGGTTGGGTTGACAATTACTATGGACCAACTGGTTCTGTTACAGCAGCATCATTGGGAATTTTTAAAATGATACATTTAAATCCAAATGTTATAGCAAATGTAGTACCAGTTGATTATACTGTTAATGCATTAATTGCATGTGCTTGGGATATTGCAACACAAACAACAAGGTAAATTTTTTTGGTATTTAATTTAAATTAAATAAATATATTTTAATAATTTATTTATTTAATTTTAGACAAAATGATGACATGTTGATATACAATTATGTATCAACAACTGATGCACCAATAACTTGGGATAATTTTTTCAAAAATTGTGTCAAATATGGTCATCAATATCCAATGTTACAATCAAAAGGATACATGACATTTTCAATAACCATGAACACACTGGTATACAAATTTTCAATGATATTTTTACATCTTTTACCAGCTTTATTAGTGGATTTTATATTTTTATGTACTGGACAAAAACCAAAATTATATAAAATATTGAAAAAGGTATATAAATACTTGTATTATATAATATTTTTTGGAATGAAAGATTGGGATTGGAAAGCTAATAATGTACCATTAATGTGGAAACGATTGGATCAAGAAGATCAAAAAATATTTAAATTTTCATTGACTGGTTTTGATTGGAAAAAGTATTGTGAAAATTATTTAATTGGAATTAAAGTATACTTGTTAAAAGAAAATTTAAATAACCTGGAAGCAAGTAAAAAACGACAAAAAAGGTAAATTTTTTTATTATTAATCAAAACATTAATTTGTTAATTTTTAATTTATTTTATTTATTATAAAATTATTTATTTATTTATTTCAGATTACGCATAATTCATGAAGGACTGCAAACTATATGTGGTCTTTTTTCACTTTTTTTATTTTGGAAAATAATAAATTTATTTATTTAATAAAAAGATTTATTAATTTTTTATTTTTTAATTTTTTTTTTTTCCATGATTTTTATTTGAACCTCTGTCAATCATCAGCAATTATTAATAAAAAAAATTAAGTTAACATAAATTTTATGATAAATAAATAAATTATTATTTGTAAAAAATATAAATATAATGATCCTATAGTTAGTATTTTTATTGTGTACACTGTTATTCAAATCAAAATGGAAAATTTTATAATGATAGTTTTTTTTTTTCTTGCATTAAAGTAGTTTACATAAGTAATAAATGCAAATTTATCTGAATAAAAAAATAAAAAATCATTAAAGTTGAATAAAATTTATAATATACTTGTATTAAAAAATAAAATTGATTTTCAACAAAAAAATATATATAAAAAATTAAATGGTCATAGATGAGCTCACTTGATAATTGTTCATTATGACATTGATCAGCAAATAGTCAAGTAGTGTAAAAATAAAGCAGTTATTTTGATAAATAAATTGACAAATAATATCAGTCATCATGAAAACAACTATTCAAAAATTTTATGCTGGACAGAATATTTTTATAACAGGTTTGTTTATTTTATATAATTCATAAATTTAAAAATATATTGTTGTAATGTAAAAATAAATATGCGTATTTTTTTAAGGTGGTACTGGATTTCTTGGCAAAGCACTCATTGAAAAATTACTTAGAAGTTGTGATGTATCGAAAATTTATTTACTAATTCGTTCTAAAAAAGGAATAGATATTGATGAACGTCTTGATAATTTATTTAACAATGCAGTAAGTCAAGTATTTTTTAAATCACATTAGTTATATAAAAGATAAAAAATATTGTTGATCATAATAAGACGTATTTACATATTTTTTTTTTTAATAATAATAATAATTATTATTTATATATAGTTATTTGAGAATGTAAAAAAAAATATACCAGAATTTCGAAGTAAAATTGTGCCAATTAGTGGTGATGTTGGAGAAATAGGTCTTGGATTATCAACTGAGGATCGTGAACTATTAATTCAACAAGTAAATTAAATAATTATTTTAGTATAAAAAAAAAATAAATAAATTATATTTTTCAATTTTGTAAATAAATATGCTATGTTTTTTTGTTTTTAAGGTATCAATTGTCTTTCATTCAGCAGCAATAGTAAAATTTAACGAAAAATTAAAAACTGCATTATTAATAAATACTGGTGGTACATTAGAAGTATTAAAATTGATAAATGAAATGAAAAAGTTAAAGGTAAATTCAAAAAAAAATATTTAAAGATAAAATATTTATAATAATTAATATATATTTGAGTGGAATTTCTTTTTTATTCAAGGTCATGGTTTATGTATCAACTGCATTTGCAAATTGTCACCAAGACATTATTGATGAACGGTTCAGTTATTTTCCTTATGAATATGAAAATCTCAAAATCGTTACATCTACTCTTTCAGATGAAGCAATTGATGATATTCTTCCAAAGTAATAATTAGAAAAATTAATACATTTATAAATATTATCATTATAATATAAATCAAATTAATTAAACATTTAATTTTATAGAATTCTCAACAATTTTCCAAATACTTATACATTCACAAAATCATTGACAGAAAAAGTCATCAGACAAATGAATATTAATAAACCAGTAGGTATATTCAGACCTGGAATAAGTAAGTTAATAATTTTACTATTTAAAATTTTAATACAACAATTAATAAAAAATATGAAATTTATGATTAATTAATTTGATTGAAATTAAAAAAAAAAATTTAATAGTAATATCAGCTGCTGAGGAACCATTACCAGGCTGGGTTGACAATTATTATGGACCAACTGGTGGTGTCGTTGCATCAGCATTAGGACTTTTAAAAATATCACAAATAAATCCAAGTGTTAAAGCAAATTTAGTACCAGTTGATTATACAGTTAATGCATTAATTGCATGTGCTTGGGATATTGCAACACAAACAACAAGGTAAATTTTTATTGGTATTTAATTTGAATAAAAAAATAAATAAATACCTATGTATTTTAATTAATGAATTATTTAATTTTAGACGAAATGATGACATGTTGATATATAACTATGTATCAACAACTGATGCACCAGTAACTTGGAATAATTTTTTTAAATATTGTGTTGAGTATTGTCATGAGTATCCATTATTAAAATCAAATGGGTACATGACATTTACTGGAATAAATAATAGACTGGCATACAAATTATCAATAATATTTTCACATTTTTTACCAGCTTTATTAGTGGATTTCATATTTTTATGTATTGGAAAAAAACCAAAATTATATAAAATGTTGAGTAAAATATTTAAATACTTGGATGTTGTAAATATTTTTACAATGAGAAATTGGATCTGGAAAGCTAATAATTTACAATTAATGAGTAGACAGCTAGATCAGGATGATCAAAAAATGTTTAAATTTTCATTAACTGAATTTAATTGGAGAAAATATTGTAAAAATTATATGATTGGAATTAAAATTTATTTGTTTAAAGAAAATTTAAATACCCTGGAAGCAAGCATAAAACGACAAACAAAGTAAATTTATTATTTTTATCTAAAATTTTTTTAGCTCACATAAATATTAATTATTTATTAATTTTTTTTTTAGATTACGTATTATTCATGAAGGATTTAAATTTATTATTGGACTTATGTTACTATGTATATTTTTTAAAATATTCAATTATTTTATGTAATTATATTTACATTTGTAATTTAAATTATTTTTTTTCCACAATAACGCGTTTTTTAAGGTGAGATTTTTATAAATGATGATTAACAATTATTAAAATACGATTAAAGTACTGTATTTTAATTTATAATTTATCTAAATAATTAATTAATTTTTTTTTTTTTTATCAAATAATATAAATATTAATAATTTAAAAAATATAAGTATATAGTAGATTTCTTTACGTTGATAATTAAAAAGTATTATTAAATACTTTTATTAAAAAATTCAAATACTTTGAATTAAAATAAATAAATTATTATTAATTAGTAAATCAATAAAACAATAAAAAAAATAAACAAACAAATTTGAATGTATTAAAAAAAAAAAAATGACAACAAAGTTTGTTATTTTATTTTTTTCATAATTAAACTGTTAATAATAATTAAATAAAAATAAATTAATAATAATAATCTAGAATAATTGGTTATATATTTTTAATAATTAATACTTTAAAAATACATACTTTTATTATTGTTTTTCCATAATTAAGTCACCACAATAACTATTTTTTAATTTGTGACGTCATAAATATATATATAAATATTGTGTGTCTTTTATTATTTTATTTACTGCGTCATTCTTTTTCTCTTTCTATTTTTATTAATACATCAGCGCCATCTACTGCCGGCGTCTTTTTTCATCAACCAATAGTATTATTTTATTTTAACGAAAACAACCGAAACAAAAAGCGGTTGCACAAATTCACTTCGTTTATAATAAAAAAAAAAACGAAAAGAAAAAAAAAAAAAAACGTCTAATACGACTCTGTGTGTGTCGCAGTGTCTCGTTAATAGTGCGGCTCTTAAATTGTCGTATTTTCATGTATTTTTTTGTCTTTTTATATAAAAAATTAAATTTTTATATTTAAATTAAGTTTCATTAATTGCATGTCTGGATATTAACTAAATAATTTATTTATAAATCATAAAATAGTATAGATATATATTATAAAAGTGTATTTGTGTATGTGTGTTTGTGAATGTTTCGTGTTATACCGCGAGGCAAAACAACCTTAAAAAAAAAGAAAAAAGATATTATATATATATATCTACATACATAATAAAATAAAAATAAAATCATAATGTCGGCTGAAACATTTACTGATCAAGAACTACGTACAAAATTGGCTTCATATGGACATCCAATTGTACCAGTAACTCCAACAACAAGAAAAATTATGGTTAAAAAACTCAACAACTTGATGGCATCAAAAGGTGGTGGTAGTGGTGGTTCACGGCATTCACTCGCTGCCCGGTAAGTTTTTTTTTCTCTCTCTCTCTCTCTCTCTAACCCTCTTATGCCCGACATTTTTTTTTTTCATCTTTATTTTTATGAAATTTAATAAAAAAAATATAATCATCAACAACAAATAGTAGACATCATTATGATAAACTAGATTAATAAAATATAATTAAAAAATAATAATAATTTACATGTAAGATATAATTAATTTTTTTTTTATATTAATTTTAGATACAGCAGTGATGAAACTGATGAAGATACATCATCAACAACAAATCGTAAGAAAAAATTAACAACTGTTAATCGTCGTCAAACAATGGCAAATCCAATGCCACCACCAGCTGCAGCACCAGCAACAGTACAATCAACATCATCATTAACAATATTAAATTCTGCAACAGGTGGTCAAAAAAGTCCATCAAAACGTCGTACAACACCAAGAAATTCAGAACCAAAAGATATACAATCTGAATATGATGATGATAATGTATCAACAAATTCATTATTAACATCACGTACATCAATTATAAAACAATTACCAAAAAAAGATAAAACAAGTATAAAATTATCAACAATTCAAAATAATAAAGATGATGGTTTAGAAACTGGTTCTGATTCTGATTTAGCTGATGATGATTATAAAAAACCATATACAACAATAAAATATACAAATAATAAAGACACATCATCATTAAATAAAATAACAACAACAACATCATCTAATAATTTTGATATACGTAAAGAAACAATTAAATTAAATGACAATGATGCATCAATTAAATCAACATATGAATCAAAAAGAAAATTAATTAATAATAATAAAGATGATAAATATATTTCACCACCATTTAAACCAGATATATCACCAATTCCAATGATTAAAGATGATAAAATTTATAAACGTGATGAATTAAAAGGTAATGATTTACTTGCTGATTATGAAAGTCCATATTTATCAGAGTTTACAAGACGATTAAGTTCACAAACAGCTAGTGCATCACTTCCATCACGTACAACTGTTAACAGTATGTTTATTATTATTACACTTATTAATTTATCAATTTATTAATTATTTGTTTTTTTATATCAGGTACATCTTTACGTCATTCAATTCGTCCTGAAACTAGAGATTTACATACAAATGGACATTATTCAAATTATCGTTCAACTTGTAATACTACAAATTCAAGGTAAATAATTAATAATTATTTTTATAAATTTAATTTGTATTTTAATTTATTATTATTCATTTTTTCTATGTACAGATATGTACCATCATCAAGTGATAGACCAAAAGACGTTGTTACAAAAGCTTTTAAAACACCAGTTGATACAGCTAAAAATGATACACGTAATAATGGAAATACGATACCAAGGGCATTGCTTTATGGATTGGGAGCATTTTTTTTTATAATTTTTTGTTTATATATGGCTCTTAGTAGAACACCTGAAATATTTCCATCATTACCAGCTGGTAGGTATTCTGATTAATATATTCCCTTTTTTTTTGTTTGCCAATTATTACTTATTAATATCAATTTAATTTTAAGAAAAGGTTTTTGGAATTTTATTTTAATTTGATGATTTATTTTTACTTTTTTTTTTTTCTATCATTATTTTTTATGCTTTAATTTACAATAATAAAATTATGTAAACTTTATTGAGTGATTAGTGTGTTAATTAACTTCAGTAATAATAAATTTCATTTTATAAATAATAACTAGAATATAAATAATATCAAAATGATAATTTAAAATGTAATTTTCACTTAATTTCTTTCATTATTGTTTAATAAATATTGTTAATTTTAAATAAGTAGTTTTTTTTTCATAAACCTTTTCCTAATAATTAAATTGATATACATATATTTTATTATTAAAAAAAAAAAAAAAATATGAAAATTTATTTTATTTATTTTATAGACAGTGGTGTACCACTTTGTTCTCAATCTGATCATGACAAACCTGGTGTTAATTGTTTACTCAAAGAAAATGTTGCGACTGTAATGCAGCTATTAAAAAAAATACGACCAATATTAATTAAAAAATCAATATCATCTGAATGTGATGATACAAATGAACGACCATACATAACTGACTCAGAAGTTATTAATATGTTGAAAAGTAACAAAGTGGTAGGTATTTAATTGTTTCAAAAAGAAAAAAACAATATACATGTTTCATAACAAATACATTATAAAATATCTATCTGTTTTTTTTTTTTTTTTTTTTTTTTTTTTTTATAGAAACCATTTGAAGTAACAAATGATCTTCACAATGCCCAATTATTAATATTTGAAAATCCAAAATGGGGAATATCACTTGTTGAAATTGATGATAAATCCGATGCACCACCTCAGGTTCTTGATACAATGGTAATTATTTAAAATTATAATATGTATATTTATTTTTTTTACAACTTAATTTCATTAATTAATTGATTAATTCATAAAAAAAAATTTCGATTCAACAGGAAAAAGTATTTCAATCACGTTTAGAAGGAAAAGTTGGAATGGTTATGTCAAATGTTGATTTACCATTAAATTGTTTAATAAAACAAAAAGTATTTACTGTTTTATCAACAATCATCGTAATTGCAACTGGTAAATTTATAACACATACATTATTTGATAATTGTTATTCAATGAAACCTTCATGTTCAAAAATTCCTGTATCCAAATCATAAGTAAACCAAATCCAAATCCAAAAAATAACAAATAATTCAACAATCAATTATTTTATTTATTATTTTAATAATTAATTTATTTTATTTTTATTTTTTTTGTTTTTTCTAACAATAAATTAGGTCTTGTAGGAGTATTTGTTATGCAAAAATTAATAGCATGGTATATTAGATATAAACACTCAACAGAAGAAGAAATATATCAATTGGTAAGTGAAATAATAAATATGGTTGAAACTCATCATCAAAATACAGCAACAGCAAGTCCAGGTGGTAGTCAAGAAAGTTATGTTGCTATTAATCATGTACGTGATAATTTAATACCACCAAAAGATCGTAAAAAAATGTCAAGTATATGGGATAAAGCATTAAAATTTATTGATGAAAATGAATCAAGAATACGTCGTGAAGTACAACAAGTATCTGGTGAAGAATTTTATGTATGGCGTTGGTTACCAAATTTAAATACATCATCATCATCAAATGCAACATTAAATAAAACTGGTAATAATAACAATAATAATAAAAAAACAAAAGTATGGCAAGGACAAGCATTTGAAACAATGGAAGGTTCAGTTAATAGTTTAACAGTATCACCAACACCATGTTTAAAAATGCGTCATATGTTTGATCCAGATATTGAAATTGAAGATGATTGGGAAATTAAAATACAAGATGCTGTTTTAGAAAAATGTGGTGATAATGTTAAAGTTTTACATATTAGAGTTGATCGTGGTAATCGTGAAGGTTGTGTTTATGTTAAATGTATGTCACATGAAGATGCTGGTAAAGCATATCGTGCACTTCATGGTTGTTGGTTTGATGGTAAACTTGTTACTGTTAAATATTTACGTTTAGAACGTTATCATGAAAGATATCCTGATGCAATATGGTGTACACAACCACTTAAACCAAGTAACAATTTAAAATCATCATTGCAATCAAATCAATGGCAAAATTCACTTGAAGCTATTTAATTATTATTACTATTTTATATATATATTTTTTTCTTTTTTAATATTTAAATTAAGATTCTTTTTTTTTTTGTTTTTTTCCTTTTTTTTCTTCACATAACAATTAACATCATAAACAACACACAATTATTATTATTAATATATTTAAAAAAACATAAGATATATTTTTTTTTCTTATATTTTTTAAAATTGTTGTAAAGAAAAAAAAAAAGAAAAATTTTTTGTTTTTTTTTAAAGTCAAGTTAATAATGTGTACAGTAGAATACTGGACTCGTTAAAAAATTATCATAAAATATTAATAATTTCAAGCAAAAGTGGAGCAAGATTGACTAATTTAATTTTCAAAAAATAAAAGTTGATAATTTTTTTTAAAAAAAAAAAAACCAATAAGTAAAAAGTTTAATTGTTTTGTGAGTTTTGATAGGCAACAGTGTACAGTTTAAATGTTTGCCTTTATTTTTAATTTGTTTAGTTTTTTTTTTTTTTTTTTTGTCTTTTCATTAATATTAATAAATAAAAAACGACGATTAATATGTGTTTAAATATTTATGTGGTTCATAAAAATTAAATAATTAATAATTGTTTTTAATAAAAAAATAAAAAAAAATTCTAATTTAAAAACCAAAATTAAAAACAATTAATAAAAATATTAATTTAAAAAATAGAATATTAATATTGATAAATAAAAATTTTGGTACATTTTCTAATGAGTGAATGAATAAAATAATAATATTAATAGTTAAAAAAAATTGTTTTTATTATAAATCCTACATAAAAAATATACAAAATCGAAATAATATCGAAACAAAAAAGACAAACTATTACTAGAAAAAATGTGCATATTATTTCGATGTCTGCAAAAAAAGAATGCTGATAAAAATCACCCCTTTGTATTATCCTGACCAATGAAATGCAGTTAATTTAGCATGTCATACCAACTGGCTTTTGTAAAAATCAATGTGACATCATTACAACAATTTACACTTTATGTTTAACTAGAAAAAAAAGTATTTCTAAGTGTGCTTTCAAACGAATCGTTCAGTTCTTTAACAAAAAAAAAGAGCTTAAAAGACTTTCAAAGAAATTAATTCTTTATTTTAAATAATATACAATTGAATATTTTAATTGTTTTTTTAATTACTGTTTCATATCCTGGATCAGTTAAAGCATTAAAATTATTCGTTATTTTAAAAATATGTCAACTGCGGCGGGAGCCGTAGGACCATTTACTGAAAACGGAGGTTTAAATCAGGTAAAAAAAATATTTAATTTAATTAATTTAATTATTTAATTGTTTTCTTATTTATCAAACAATTAGTCAATTAATTTTTTTTTTTATTTATTTGTTTAACAAATTATTTATCTTTACAATAACTCAATTTTAAATTAATTAATTTCGATTTTTAATAATTTATTTATTAATTCTTTTTTACTTTTTTTGTTTATTTAAAAATAAACATCAATTGACTTGAAAATATATTTTTAAAATATAAAAATGATTTATAAAAGTTATTGATAATTATGTCATGGTCATTAAATCAATATTTGAATAAAAAATAAATTTATTTGAATTAAAATTGAATCTTGTCGACCTAAAGACACAAAATAAAACTATAAGTAAATCATCGTGGTCATGTCCCTGTGTTCAATATTATATTTTTATATATTTTTTTTTTTTTACAATTTAAAATAATATATATAAAATAATTTAATTATGTCTTCCTTGAGCTTATTATATATAATTATTTTTTAATTTACAATTTTACTAATTGTTGCTAAATAATATTCAAGTATTTAAGGAATTAAACAATTATAATATTTTGCAATTGATGTTGTAAATAATATTGTGTATATTATTAAATAATTAAACAAAGGTTTTTGACCACCACCACCACCTCTTTTTAATTTTCCCTCATTTATTATTTTACAAAGTGATTAAGTTGGGCAGTGATTGTATCGCAACAAGTTGAAAGTACAACTGACACTTAAGTTAATTTAAAATATATACTCATCGAGTGAACGATGAAATAATATTACAATTATCTTTATATATTTTTTTAATCTCTGTACAGATTGTTATTTTTTAATCTGTTATTTATTGTTCTTCTTGTTACAATAAATTTGTTAAAAACATCAAATTTATTTTATAAAAAAAATTAAAAATTAAAGCTAGTTTAATTATTATTTAACGATTTATTCTTAAAATAAATATTAAAATGAGTGAAAAACCTAATCAATTTGGAGCTAAAACAAGTACATCTAGTATCAACAAAATTGTTGATAAACCAAGTGTACCATTACCAGATAATCTTCCTGATATTCCAATAAAAATAACAAAACAATTTAATAATAATCCAGAAATTCCAAGTATTATTAAAAAATTTAGCAATGATAATTCTGGTAATGTTGAACCATCATCATCAACAAATGGATATCCTGATAATTTACCAATGCCATTACCAAAAGATGAATCATCAAGTGATGGATTAAAAGAAATATTTTCAGCTGTAAGTGATTAAATATTTTTTTTTTTCTTTTTATTTCAACGTGATGAAGATGTATATATAAAATATAATAACAAATAAATTTATCATACTTTATTGTTGGTATATTTAACTATATATTTATAAAATTAATACGTATCCTTTTGTGTAAACAATGACCATGATTATCGTATGAATGTTTGTGCAAATATGGAGTTAATATTTGCTCATCGAATAATAAAACAAATAAGTACATATCACAATAAAATAATTTAACAATGAAATTTTATATTTTAGGTCAAATCATTGGATGCAAATCGATATGCTACCAAGAAAACTATTGCTCAGGGTTTGTTTTATTATTTTATTTATCAATTTTATTGAAAAAAAAAATGAAACACATATTAATAAATTATATTTAATTTTAGGTATGCTAGATATTGCTCTACTAACTGCAAATGCTTCTCAATTGAAATACATTCTTCAGGTAATATAAATAAATTAAAAAAAAAAAAAACAATAATAAATTAAATTTTAAATAATAATTAATTATTTTAATTAAAGGTGGGAAGACAACATGAATTTTATACACTCATGTTGACACTTATTTGTCTGTCAATTGGTCTTCAGGTAATTGATCAATTTATATAATTTAAATTAACAATGCATGTTTATATAATTATAAAAATCACCAATCACTTATATTATATTAAAACTTTTAAATAACACACACTGCAATATTATTATTTGCTTGAAAAATTTGTTCCAATTGCAACGTAGAATAAATATATAAAATATACAAAAAAAATTAATATTAATATTAATAATAATATAGAAAAAAAAAAAAAACAACAAAGAAAATGTAATATTAATGCAGGTACTTTCGGGTTTATTATCATTGTCATTAAATTTAATGATGGATAGAAAAATGGAAGATACAAGAAAAGCAAGATCACTTGAATGGATTGGTCAAATACGTGTTGCACTCAGCTTTATTGTTTTTTTGGACAACATTCTTATTGCTGCATTTGATCCAATGGGTTTTTCATCATTATTAGTTTATGAATCACAATTTTCACAATCAGCAAATGGTGATATATAATTAATAATTAATAACAACAAAAAATAATAATTTATAATACGTCGCAATTGGTACAATATTAGTAAAAAAATAAAATCAAATATAATTTACTTTTAAATATATTGTCAATGTAATATTATTATTAAAAAATTAACAAACAAATTTTGAAATTTATAATTTAATATATTTGTATATATATATATTAAATTAAACAGGCTGTGATTGGAATACTTTTTATAATTGTTGGTGGATTGGATATTAACAGACGCAGAGATCAATGGGCTGCTGATATTATTAATGACATAATATTAATTGGGGTTTTTATTATCAGTTTAACAAATGTTGTTATATCTGGTTTTGGAATGGAATATTCTGGAAAACCAGCTGAACTTTATAGAAGACACAATACTATTAATGAAGTTCCTTCATAAAAATAATTTTAAATTATAATTAATTAACATATCATTTTATGAATCATACAAATTTTATTGTTTTAATTTTTTTGTTTGTTTTTTTAAAAAGAAAATAATATTGAAGTGTGTTGGGTAAAGTGGTCCTACATTTTAAATTATTACACAAAAAAATTATCAAATTTTATAAATAAATAATAGCAGTAGATGGTCCATTTTACCCTGATTTAAATTTAATTTTAATTTTATATATATTTAATTTAATTTTTAATTTTTTGTATTATTTAATTTATTTTTTTATAATTATTTAGATTATTCAAGGAATCATTTGTCTATTACTTGGAAGTACCTATAATATTAATAAAGAAAAAGATCAAAAAAAAGCAGACACTTGGAATAATATTGTTTTGGCAATGATGGTTCTCACAGTTGCTATTAATATTTTAATATCTGCATTTGAAATGAAAGATTCTTATATTCCAATACACTCTGGCTATTTTCCATATTAATTTAAAAAAAAAAAATTGAAAGAAAAATACATAAAATTGACTGATCAAGAAATATTTATATTTTTCTTTACTCCATTTGATTCTCTTTGTTACAATATTTTTTTTTTTTTTTAATATAATTTTTCATTTTTTATATTTTATACATGTATATATTTTTTTTTAAAACTCTCTCTGAATATACATATTAAATTATTCACATAATAAACATTTAACAATTGTGAACATTATTCATAAATAGACATGAAAAAAAAAAAAAGAAAAATAGATATTTCGAAAGATATTTTCTATGACTAGATATACATATATATTTTTTTTTTTACATATATTTGGAAATAATTTTTTTTCTTGTTCATTTTAATATCTAAATTGTTTTGTTTGTTTTCGAGATAATTGAGGTCATTTTTTTCCACCTGTAAACAATTAAAAATTTAATTTACTTAAATGAAAATTATATTTTTGCTTTTAAATTGTAAAAAAAATTAATAAAAATATATTTATTCAATTATTTATTGATAAATGAAAAAATAAAAAAATGTATTTACAATTTTTATTTAAATAAAATGAATAAAATTAAAACAAAAAAATTAAGATGAAATAGTAAAATTTATTTTTATCTTAATTAATTAATTAATAATAAATAAATAATTTATTTATCTTTTTTTAAATAATGATATTAATAATGCAATTAATTTATATTATTTAATTATTTTTTTTGTGTCTTCTGGGTGGCAATGAATGATCTACAAATCCAGCCATCTTCAAATCGTACGACTGACTTTTTTCGTTTAATAATATTTTTAATTTAATAATGAATTATTTATTATTTATATAAAAACATTATTTTTTTTTAATTTTATAATTACTATTTTTACCTTTTTTACCACCTTTAGGCCCGGCTTTTGAATCGCCCTTGACCTCAGAACCTTTTCCTGACGCCGGCGCACCACCTCCTTTTTTATTCTTTAAAATAATAAATAAATATCAATAATCACAAAACAATATTCAATTTCCATCAATACATTTCAATATTATTATTATTATTATTATTTTAAAATAATACTTACATCCCCTTTACCACCACCGCCACCACCACCACCACCTGAAAAATAAAAAAAAAAATTTCAATTAAAAAAGCTCTTGATTAAAACAAATAACAAAATTTTTTTTATATTTTAAAAATAAACAATTTATTGATTTAATGTTTTTATTTATAAAAAATAATAATAAATGCCATTATTATTGTTATTTTTTTTTATTTCAATGTCAAGTGCAACGCAATAGTTATAAATAATTTTAAATCTGCGATAAAATAAAGCTCTTCTTTTATAAATCTAAATATAAATATATATAAGTATATATTTTTTTTTCAAATTAAAATTTTTTTTAAATCTTACCTTTACCACCTTTTCCCATTTTTCAGCAAGTTTTAGGTTTTTTATTTAAATTTCTTGTCACTGTAATTTTATAATTTATATATTTTTTGGAAATACAATTTTTTTTTTTTTTTTTGATAAAAATTGAAAAACGTTAGATGTTTCAAATGAAGACTGCACTTACCTTTGTTTCAAACAACTGTTTCAATATTACTCGTATGTTTTTTTTATTTAATTTTTTTTGTGCAATGAACAATCTGACCTCCTCCCTTCTTTTCACCCACCCGTTGCGCGAAACTAGAGTCGTCGCAATTGCAAGCATTGATATTAAAAGCTCACGTCATATTAAATATATAGCTTTCTATTTTATTTTTTTTTTCTATTCATCTTGCATACAAAAATAATATTTAAACTTGAATTTATACAGGCTGTTGCAAAATAAAAAAAAAAAACCAAATAATATTTCAACTATAAAGTATAAATAATTTTCATTAAAAATATATATAAATTTTAATAATTTTTTTAATTAAATAATCAAATGTAAATAAAACTTTTTTTTGTTTTGTATAAAAATAAGAACAGAGTTGTTAAATTAATAAAATAATTTAATAATATTTTGTTGTTTTAAAAATTGTTTTTTTTTAAATTTGATACACCTTGTATATTAATGTCCTTCAATAAGACTATTTAGAGATTATTAAATTCACTGCCAAGTAGGCCAATTCACAGGGTCAATGGATTTTAAATATATATAAATTGTTTATTGTAATTAATTATACACTGTTTTAATAAATTATTATTAAGGATAATTTTGTATAACTGGAGCTGTTGTTACACTAAATGCAGCAACAAATACATTTATTATTGTTATTAAAAATACACCAACAACAACATAATTATTTATTTTAATAGCTTGTGGTGATTTTGATTTTCCTTTAACATCAAAACGTCCTTTAAATATTAAACTCATTCCAACTGCAATCTAATATAATTTAAATTACATTAATATAATTAATTTATTGATATAAATATATAAATTTTTTTACCTGTAATAAAAGACTGAAGATAATTAATACAACAATTAACCAAAATGTTGGACTTTTACGTTGATATTCAACTAAATAACGAAGTTGATTTGCATTTGCTGTTATAAGAGCAACATCCATCATACCTAATTATATATTTAATTAATTAAAATTTAATAAATATTATTTATTACTTTTTTACCTTGTGCAACTGTTTTTTTTGCTGCAAATGAATTTTGTTGTCTGATTGTTCTTGAACATCTTTTATCAATTGTATCAATTGTTATAATATTATCTTTTAAATCAATATTTTTTAAACCTTTTTCAATTTCATCATGAGTCAATTGATTTTCTATTTTTTCAACAATATCTAATGAAACTATCGAGTCATTATTTGTTGGACTATTATTTTCATTAATTTGATTAATTTCTGGAGGTAAGCCAGCTTCTTTTGCCATTTTTATTTTTTTTTTTCAAATTTATTATGTATTTTTATTTTATTTATTTATTTATTGTACTTGAATTATATATTACTTCAGGGTAATGAGGTTGAAAAATAACTGATTCATCCTACGCTTCTTCCGGAAGTTGTTTATTTTTTATTAAAAAACCAGACTGTGATAAATATTGGTTTTCCTTATCAAATTCAGGTCAAATTTGATAATGGTTATTTATTTGTGGTATAATTATTATAGTATATTTATTATATTAATATATAAATTAAATAATTTATTATTTATATTATAAAAAAATAAATAAATAAAAATATAAATTTTTTTTTTTCAAATTTTGGCGCCAATGCAGTAATCTATTTTATCGATACGCGCCATTTTGTTTATTAAAATGGCGCTATTTGACAATTACTATTGTTATTTGTTGTGATTAGAAAAATATTTACTTGTTAAAAAAAAAAAATAAATAATAACATCAATGTAAAAATATATGTCATAAATTTTTTTATAACTTTTTAATATAAGTATATTTTAAATAATTTAAGTTATTTAAATTATAATTATATTTTTTTTAAAAATGTCATTTGTGATTTGACCTCGGATTAATTTTTTTTTTTTTTTTTTTATTCAACATATATTCTTTTTTTTTTTTTTGTTAACTCCATTGGACGCGCAACCGCATATATATATAAATAATCTTAAAGGATTATATATATTTTTTTAGACAATAAATATCCAGTTTATAGTCAGTATTATAATAGTTATTTATTATAAATAAATAGGATAAATTTTATTAAATTAATTTAATTTTATAATTTATTATTTAAATAAATTAAACATCTGTGACAGTCATTGACATATTTGGTAAGTTTATACTTTCTCTCTTGTCTTTATTAAATTTTTTTTTTTTTTTTTTAACTCACATCCAACAAGCCAAGTTATAATTTAATAAAAAAAAAAAATGTATAAATCAAGAACAAAGAATATATAAAAATATTGTTTATTATTTCCTTAAATTTAGGCTTAATGCCAAAAATAAAAAATAAATATATAAAAACATAAAAAAAAAAAATTAATATATTCAAGTCAAATATAGATTTGATACGTAAAAGAACTTATTTTTTCTTAGTCTTGTGTATAAATTTGACACTTGTGTATATGATTAATAAAATAATATTTAATAATGTCAATAAATATTGATAATATATTTAAAAAAAAAATTATAAATGAACAAAAATGCACTGTGTAAATGTTAATTTTTTAATATTTATATATTATGTTTATGTATAATTAATACAATTAAATTAATTAATAAATTTATTATTTAGGTGTAGAAAAAAAATGAAACCAAAACGTAGTAGATCATTGTCACCAGAAGCATCAAGCAGTCGTGATATTAAAATACAAAAATTAACTGATAATAGCACAGAATCAGTTGAACAATTACAAATAAATAGAGTACAATTATTAGATTTTTCTGATGATGTTTTACTAAATATTATGAAATATTTAAATCCACAAAATCTCATGTCATTGAGTTTGTAAGTTTATAATATTAAATAACATTTAATATTTAAGAAAAAAAAGCTATAATTTTAATTATAAATTAAATTAAATTATTTAACAGATGCTGTCACTTGTTAAATCGAGTTTGTCGTGATAGAACATTATGGCGTAATGTAGATTTTCGTTCAAAATCAATGAAAAATAATGAATTAATTTCATATATTAAATATTTACAACCAACAACAACAAGTATATCAATTAATGGAAAAATTAAAAATGATAATGGTGTTGTATATGAAGAACTTAAACGTTATTTTTTAAATGCAGTTTGTAAAATATGTACATCACTTAAAGAATTAACTATTGAAGAATATACAATTATGAGTACAGAGGTTATTAAATTTTTATTTTTAATTAATATTATTTAATAATTATTTAAATATTTATTATTTTATTATTTAAATTTATATTTTTTACAGATAAAAATTAATGATTTTCCAACGACATTAGAAACTTTATCATTAAAAGGCAGTAAAGTTTGTAATTTATCAACAAATAGATCGTATTTTTTTAAACTAGATCAACATATGCCTAATTTAACAGTAAATAATTCTTTTTTTTTTTTCAATAATATATAATAAATGAATGTATATTAATAATTATAATTTTCAGAGTTTAATATTGACAAATTGTCAATGGTTAACTGGTCATTCATTAATGGTTATAAGTAAAATACCAAAATTAAAAGAATTACGTATAAATTCGTGTAAAAATCTTGGTGAATGTGTTGCATATGCTAGTTTATCAACACGTTTTGGTTTTAAAACATTAGAAAAATTAGATTTAAGATGTACAACGTTTGGTGATAGTGAATTACGTTGTTTTGGTAATACTAAAACATTAACACATATTTATTTGGAATATTCATCAGAATTAAATGAACAAAATAATCAACAATTAATAAATAGACCATTACAACAACTTGGAGTACCAATTTATGAAGATAATCATCTTGTACAATTTATACCATTTGGTGGTGATAATAATAATATACTTAGAACAGATTCATCAACTTGTCATATTACTGATAGATCAATATGTGCACTTGGAAGTTATAGATGTGATAGACGTGTACTTGATAATTCAATAAGAAATGTTATTCTTGTTGAAGAAGATATACATGTTTTAAATAATCCAAATTTAACATCATTAGTACTTAGGTAAATTATTTTCTCAATTAAATATACAAATTAATATAAATTTTTATTAATTAATATAATTTTATAAACATGATTATTTATTTTTGTTTTATCAGACATTTTCCAAAAGTTACCAATCGAAGTTTAGTACATTTAGCAGCAAATGCCAATAAACTTGAGTATCTTGATGTAACTGGTTCAGCAGTTACTGAAGAAGGAGTCAAAACATATTCTATGACAAGACCTAATGTTACACTTGTATCATCATACAACAGATCGTAAAATAATATTTATTTTTAATCAATTTGTATAATCAAAAATAAAACATGATGTCATGTTGGAGACCAATAAAGGTAATAGACGCATAATTATTATAACTATAATTTTTTTATTTGGTTTTTTTTTTTTATTTTTTATTTCACACTGGGTAATATGTTTGTTGATTTATCATTATTATTATTTTTTTTTTCATTAATTAATAAAATACATTTTAAATTAGCTAATATTAGATAATTAATTTAAATTGATTGTATTTAGATTTACAATAATTAATTGATTTTATCTTTTAATAAGACAGAAATATTAATTAATAAAGATAATGATAAAATAAATAAAAATAGAAATCGGCTGGTGCCAGGTAAAATTTTAAAAAGACTGTATTTATCGAGTTTTATTTTATTTTTTTTTTTTTTTTTTATAAATAATTTTATTCCAATTTTTTAAATAAATAATAAAAAACATAACAATAATAATATTAATAAAATAAATTGTTTATTACAATATTTAATACTTGAATGATTTTTTTTTTTATTTAAATAATAATAAATATTATTTATGAAAAAAATAGAATTAAAACAAACACAATATATAAATTTTTACTTTAATATATTATAAGTTGTTATTTTTTATTTGAAAAGTTATTTAATATTTGTTTGAATACACAAAAAATTAAGAAAAAAAATTTTGTTTAAAATAATAATTATGGGCAACATGAATTTGTTTAAATCATTCTTAGTTAAATATATTTATTATATTAATTATATTCTAAAAATAATACTAAATGTACTTGATAATCTATTTAAATGTTTATAAATAATTTTTAATAAAATGCACTAGTTATTGATAAATAATAAAATTAAAAAAATCATAATTAATATTTAATTTAAAATCGACGTTGTATATTTATGTAAAATACACGTACTTGAATGAAAAAAAAATATATATATATGTATAAACCTATACATAAATAAACTGATTGTCACTTTATTAAAATTCGTTTTTATTTTGTTTTTTAACTTATTTTTCACAGTGTTTTATCTTGTAATCATGTTGAGCACATTAAAATATTTATATTCACATAAAAAACTATCTATTTTTCAAGGATTAAAAGTACGTAATTAAATTGAAAATTTATAATTTTATAATTAATAAATAAATTATTAATTTTTAGAATGTAAAATATATAAATTATTGGAAAAATAATTTACAAAATAAAAGTTTAATTTATCCTGATGAAATTGTTAATGAAACATTATTAAAAAATGGTATGAAATTATTTTGTGAAGAAAAAAATTCAAATACAACAATTGTTGGTTGTTTTTTATCAGCTGGATCAATTTATGAATATCAAAATGAAAGAGGAGCATCATTATTTATGGAATATTTAATTTTTAATGTATAAAAAATTATTAAAATAAAAAAATTGATATATTTATTAATTTAATTATTTTTAAATTATAGAAAACAAAAAATATGATTACTCAAGATGTTGAAAATCAATTGGCAAATATTGGTGGTAAATTTTCAGCAATTGCAATGAGAGATTTATTTATAATATATGGTATAGCTCCATCATTGAATGTTGAAAAAATTATTTCAATGCTTGCTGAATTTCTTTTTAATTGTTCAATTTGTTAGTTTATTATTTTTTAAATTTAAATTATAATTTAAAAAATATATTATTAAATAATTATTAATAATTTATGTAATTAAATTAATCAAAGGTAATGATGATGTTGAAAAAGTAAAACCAATAATTTTACAAAGATTAAATGAAATGGAAAATAATCATGAACAAGTTGTTATGGATTATTTATCTTCAATTGCATATCAAGGTACATTACTTGGTAAAAGTATTTATCCAACAACTTGTGAAATTATGTAAGTGTATTAATTGTTTATTGATTCATTTTATAAATGATTAATTTTTTAACTAAATAATTTTATTTAGAAATATAACTGAAGAACAAATTAATTCATTTAAAAATCGTTTATTTAAATCTTCAAATATGACATTAATAACAACTGGTGGAACACCTATTGAAGAAATTCAATGTTTAGCTAATCATTATTTTTATGATGAAATTAATAATTTTAATAATACTGATCCATGTTTAACAATTTGTTCAGATGAAATTTATACAAAATCTTTGTCATTTAGATTTACTGGTAAAATAAATAATTCAATTAAAATATTGATATTTATAATATATATAATTTATTAATAATAGGTTCAGATATGAGAGTACGAGATGATGATAAAAATTTTGGATATGTTGCAATTGCTATTGAAGGTCCTGGTTATGAAAATATAAATGATCATTCAGCTTTAAATATAGCTAAAGAACTAGTTGGTCAATGGAATCTTGGATATTCTGGTGGTCATAATAATTGTCATAATCTTGCTCAATTATCATCAAAATTTCAACTTTGTCATCTTTATAAATCATTCAATATTGCTTACAGTTGTACAAGTCTTTGGGGTTGTTATTTTGTTTCAGAAAAATTAAAAATTGAGGTAAAAAAAAAATACATATAAGATATACAAATTAAAAAAATATATAAATATTAATTAATAATTATAATTAGGACATGATTAATATAATTCAAAAAGAATGGATGAGATTATGTACATCATTAACAAGTAAAGAAATTGAAAGATCAATAAATAATTATAAAACAAAAAAATTAATAATTATAAATGATCCAATTAATCGTTTTTTTGATATTACAAATTGTATTTATCATAATGGAAAATATGAAACAATATATCAAAGATTAAAACGTTATGGAAATATTAATGCTGATGTATTAATAAATGTTGCTGATAAATATATTTATGATAAATGTCCAGCAGTTGTTGGACTTGGTAGTATTGAAAATTTACCAGACTATAATCTTATCAGATCATCAATGTATCTCTTACGAAGATAAAAAAAAAAATAATTTTATTTAACAGCAAATTAATTCTATTATTTAATCATATTATCAAGACAGAAAGTAATAATTATTTAATATTATTTATTTTTATTTCTAATACACAAAAATTATACAGTTATATAAATTATTATGGAAATTTTTTTTTTATCATTGGTTAATAAAACATTGTGTTATACAGTGATGATGATAATAATAATAATAAATTAGATTTTTATTTTTGTTGAATTATTAATTACACGACAGTTATTTATTTATTATTAATTATATTAATTTTTTTTTTTTTAAATTTGTTGGTCAATGGCAAATATTATTTATATATTTTTATATATTTGACATTAATTATTATTTTTTTAAATCAATCATTCATACGTTTATTTAATTTATAATTAAATATTATCAATGAAATTATATAAATATAATTTTTGTTGATTAATTTTTTATGTATATGATTTTTTTTTTAATTTTTTTTTTTTATGTATATTTTTTTTTTCTTTCGATTAACATGATTTTTATTACATATTAACATTTCTTCTTTGGTCTTTTATATTTTTCATTTTTTTTTAGCTTTTTTATTTTTTATTTATATCGTCAAACACTTATTCATATTTACACATACATGCATCTATTTTTTAAAAAGACACTCATCTAAAAATTAGAGCCAACAGTTTGTTGTTGTTTTTTATAATAAATTTTAAATTAATTTTTTACATTGTCATATTAATAACAAAACAAAAAATACCTTGCTGCCTTTTTTTTCCAAGCTATGCTTTGTTAATAAATAAAAGGCTCAAAAAGTATTTGTTAATTTGTGATGATTCATATTTATTAGTATATCATAGAATATGTCATTTGAATTTTACAGCTTTCGACAGTTTTGCTCTTTTGACATTGAAACAACATTACAATAATAAAAAATTAATAAAATAAATTTAATGTATTTTTAAACTCAAATAATATATTTTAAACGAAAAAAATATAAATAAATTTATTTTTAAAAATAAAAAAAAAAAAAAAGTACGTAAGTATAAATCTGTTGACTCTTGAATTAACTTTTATATCACGATTATTCAAGTTTATAATTAAATTTTGATAAATTTTAATTTATAATTATATGAATTATACTTAATTTAATTAACGGAATCATTAGGGTTTATTTTTTTTTTTTAATTTTTAAAATTTTTATTATACTTTTTTTTGTTTTTTTTTCATATATTCTTTTAGTTTTATTTTTATGAAAAAATATTATTAATCTAATAGTACGACCACGCACTTGGCATTTTATTTATTTTTTTATTCATTTTCATTATACTGCTCGCTACATGTATAATATATATTTTTAAAATCAATTTATCATGTGATGATGTTTATTAATACTTTAATATAGTATAAATATATGTATCATATTTAATTATATTGTTAATTTTTTTTAAATTTATTTTTTGTATATTTCTTCAATGTTTTTTATTTTTAACTTTATTAATGTTTCAATCTCTTAATGGCACTGCAAATAATTTATTTGTTTAAAGCAAAATATTATTTATTTAAATTTTTTCACACTGGTTTTTAATTTTTTATATGTTTTTCGCAAGCAAAAAACCTTTTGATTAATAACAATTATATTATTAAAATTTTATTGTTATAATGAGGAAGAATAATGGCATTTTTTAAAAAAATAAATAAATAATAATAATAATAATAAATTAAAATTATAAAAAACAAAATAGATAAAATAAAAAAAGTTAATGTAATTTTTAACTACAAAATAAAATTAGGCCTCAAAAGGATATATATATATTAATAATATAAATTTTAAATACCAATAAACTTTAGTTATTTTAAAAATAAACGAAAGTAAATTGCGTGCTCCACTATTATAAAAAATTTTAAACTTCAAACAACGACAATTTTATGATTATTGCCATTTGGAAGAAGAACATAGTAGACACGCTTACCTTTATCTCATTGAAAATGTTGTACATTACCATGATATTGATTACCATCAAATTGTTCACCTCTTTCAATGACACTTTGTATATCATTTATTTGTGAATCATTGCTTTGTCCATTTGTAACATTAATATTACTTGAAGATGTAACAATACTATTTCCAGTTATATTTATACCATTTGATGAACTTATAACTGGTTGCTGTTGTTGTTGTTGTGACTGTTGTTGCTGTGATTGTTGCTGTTGTTGTTGTGACTGTTGCTGTTGTTGTTGTTGTTGTTGTTGCAATGAATTTGAACTATTTTTTGATCTATGACGTAATTTATGTGTTGTTAAATATTGTTTAACTGAAAATGCTTTGTGACATAGGTCACATTTAAATGGTAATGGATCAACACAATCACCATCAACAACACTTGGTGCATGTGTTGTTAAATGCATCATATAATAATGTTTAACAACAAATGATTTACCACATGTTTCACAAATATATGGTCCAGAAACACCATGTGTTTTTCTATGTTTATGTAAATTATCTTTACGTGAAAATGATTTACCACATAATTCACATTCATGCATTTTTTGTCCAGTATGTGATACTGAATGACGTACTAAATGTTCTTTTCTACTAAATGCTTTTGAACATGTTTGACAAACATATGGACGTTCACCAGTATGTAATTTACGATGTTGAAATAAATGTTCTTTTCTTTTAAATGGTTTTGAACAAACATCACAACTAAAATTATTAATATTATTATTATTACTATTATTGTTATTATTACTATTACTGTTGTTATTACTATTATTATTATTATTATTATTATTATTATTATTATTATTATTATTATTATTACTAGTTGGTACAACATCTTCTTCTTTTATTATTTCATTAACACCATTAATCATTGGTGATGTTGGACATTGATGATTATTTAATTCATTTATTGTATCATAATTTTTACCACAATCACGACATGATAAATTTCTATTTGTTTGACATATTACTTGTGGATTAACAGTTATTAATGATTCTGTATCTGGACATGTACGTATACGTAAAAATTCTGATATTTGACCAATTGAATTACGTGTTATTGTATCCTCATCATCATCATCATCATTATTATTATCATTAACATTATTATTTGTTTTCATATATTCTTTAACATCATCACGTTGATTTGTTAAATTATTATCTTTATAACCAAGACTTAAAAATACTTCTGAATTCGTTTGTACAGTTGTATAATTATTATCATCACCAGAATTAATATCAATTTCTTCTTTTGTTATTGTTTGTTGGTGTTGTTGTTGTTGTTGTTGTTGTTGTTGTTGTTGTTGTTGTTGTTGTTCATCATCTGATTTAAGTATAACATTATTATTTTGATGTTGTACAACTTGTACATGATTTTGTTCTTTTTCAATTTGTAATTGTCGTTTTTCATAATCACGTAATTGTTGTATTTGAGTTTGTGTTATTGTACATGTTTGTTGTTGTTGTTGTTGTTGTTGCTGTACAATTTGTCGTTGATTTTGTTGTATATTTAATTGATTTTGATTTTGTATTTGATTTTGAACTTGTTGTTGTAATTGTGGCTCATTTAAACGTCTTTGTGATGAATTATCATCTGGTGATAATTGTTGTATATTATTTTTTCCAATAAATAATGGATCACCATTATTTGTTGTTTGTTGTTGATAACTATAATGTGTTTCAGCTGTTGCTTCAACAACTGATGAAACACCACCAGATTGCATTTGCATTGCACATTTATATTGTTGTACACGTGCTTGTACACCACTTATTATTTGTATATTTGAGGTATTTAAATTACTAATTAAAACTGGTTGTTGATGTTGACTATGTGATTCACTGACAATTATTTGAGTTGGTTCATTTGTTACATCTGTTAATTTTATTTCCATTTTAGTTTCATCTTCTTCATCATTATCATTATTATTATTATCATCTTCATCGTCATTATTAAGTTGTACTATTGTTGCTTGTGATGTTGGTAATAGTGGTGGTGGAGGAGTAGGTAATGCAATTTTATCCTTGTCAATTGTTTTAACATAAACTTTACCTTCTTTTAAAAAATCATCAGAAAATCTTAATGATGTAAAATAGCCTTCTAGCATTGATTCAGCTTTTGAAGCACTATCACGAAATTCAATATAACTTTCCAATTTTATAACACAATCATGACAAACAATTTTTGGCAATGAATCCTCTTCTCCAACCTGTTAACAATAAATTAATATTATGTAGGTATATATATATATATATACATATATATACATAGGTATATCATTAAACTATTCTTTAATAATTAGATATACCTATTTAAAAATTTTTAACAAATATTTGTATTGACTTTTTTTTATTGATAAACTTACTCTTATTGGTAATAATGTTTCAATTTTTGATTGAAGAGATCTTCGTCGACCTTCTTCACGAAATATATTTATTCTTTCACCTTCACTACTTGTACATAATCTACATAGTTCGTAGTAATTAACTCTCCGGTAGCCAGACATATTCCCGCGCAATAATAACACTATAAACTTTAACAATAATATGATTTTTAATGTTTAAAAAATTTATTAATAATTTATTTATTATATTATTGTTATTATTAAACTATTTTGTTATTATTATATTGTATTTTTTAACATTGCAAATAGTGTCATTTGTTGACATAAGGCAAGCAATGTAATATGACATCCCCCCCCACTGAGTGAGCAACTTGCTTCTGGGAATATATATAACAATGTCAGCCATTTTGCAAATTATATATTTTTTTTTTCAACATGGCGGCTATGCAGTGACATCTAGCAATTATTAAAACAACTAAAATATTTATGCGGGAAAATTTGAACAAAAAAAAGATTTTTTTTTTTTTTAAACAATTATTTATATTTATAATTAATTAATACTTATTAATTGAATAATGAATATCATAAATATTATAAAAATCTTGATATTATTAAAATTAAAATTTAAATAAATTATTAATTTATAAATTAATAATTAAATTAATGATAAATGACATATTTATGCAATCACGTCACACTTTGATGACTCACTGAAAAAACAATGATTAAAAATAAAAAAAAAAGAAATGTTTATCAACATTTTTATTCAAAACAAATCATCAAATATTAAAATTATAATAAATAATAAATAAATGAAACATCTGACTTTAATAAAATGAATAGTCCAGCAAATTTTTTTTTAAGTGTTTCACATTTTTATACACAATCAACTAAATTATCAGATAACAAAATTGATAACAGATAAAATATGTAAAAAGTATTTCAATATAATAAAAAAATACAATATTATTTGACTAACATTTACGAGATTAAAAAAAAAAAAATTCCACTTGATTTTGAAATTTATTTATTGACACAACAATAATTATTAAACAATTAATTATAAAATATAAATAAACATATCTGAATAAATATATAAATTTAAAAAAAAAGTATTTGTTTCGTATTATAATTCATAAAAGAGTCAATAAAGACAGTCTAGATTGAAAAAAAATAAAGAGGAAGCGAAAGAAGCATCAACCATCAAAATGAACGACAGTGTATATATTGCACATAGGTGTACACATTATTGAGTGTGCATATAAAAAATATATAGGTATATACATAAAAAAATAAATCTTCGTGGGTGGTGGTGTTTTTTATATATCAAAGAAAAATTTTTTATGTAAAAAATGAATGTCGTGTACATTAGTGTAGATAGTACGAGGGAGCCGAGTCACTTAAATAACAAAGTGTCCTTGTTTTAAATTATAATAAATAATTAATAAATAAAAATATTATGAAAAAATTTAAATATTATACAAAAAAAATATAATTAACAAGTGCCACGTATAATGTATCAATTAACAATAATTAATAACAATATTAGATAAATAACTATATTAGATAAATTTATTATTGTAAATATATAAATTATATATATATATATATATATATCTTATATTTATGCCTAATATAAATTTTATTAATTTATTATAAATAAATAAATAATCAGGACTAATGTATTTGGCAAACAACATAACCTAAAAAGTTAAATTTACATATATACTATAGCTATATATCTATATATATTTGATTAAATCATAATAATAAATATAAAAATGAAATCATCAAAAGAACATAGAGGATGTGTCCTATTAAAACCAGAAGAAAATGAAGAAGTATTTAAATTAATTGGAAATCGGTGTCAGGTATTTAAATTATATTTTCTTTTTTTTTAATTTGTTTTTATATAAGTTTTTTTTAATCGTGAGAATTTTAACAATTGAAATAACACTGACCTAGATTTTTACTGAATTGCTGACTGTGTTATTAAATTATTAAAAAAAAATTTCATAAAAGATTGTTATTTTTATACTTTATTTATTATTTTTGACATTTGTTTGTTGTTGTTATTGTTGTTGCTGTCAAATGTCAGTGATACCTATACTTTTGATATGTCAATGACTAATTGTTATTTATTTATTTTTTTTTAATTTTTAAATTTAGTGTTTAGCAGCTGGTATTGTACAATTGTATTTGACTGAACCACCTGGTCATCATGAATGGATTAAAAAAAATACTGGTGTTATAACATTAATAAGAGATGCACCAAAACGTAGTTATTTTTTACGTTTATATTGTATGCAAAGAAAAGCTATGTTATGGGAACAAGAATTATACAATTCAATGTTTTACAATACACCATTGACATATTTTCATACATTTGAAGGTGAAGATTGTATGATTGCATTTAATTTTGCAAATGAAACTGAAGCAATTATTGTTAGGTAATTAAAATAAAAATTTATTAAATTTATTTTATTATAATATAATGCTAATTTGTTATTATTATTATCGTTATTATAAAATAGGAGTATAATTTTGGAAAGACTAAATGCAAATAGAGAACGTAGACAAGAAAGAAAAGCAAAATCAAATGTTGAAGCACAACAAAGAGCAACATTCCCTAGAAGAAATACAACTAATATGCAAGAACAAAGTGGTGGTCTGTTGAACGGATCACCATCATCTGTAGGTATTAATGGTGGTTTTGGTAGCAGTACAATGTATAAGAAAAAAAATAAACGTGAAAGAGATCAAAAAAGAAAATTAACAACAGCTGATATTGGTACACCTTCAAATTTCAGGTAATTTTATTTAATTAATTTAATAATTTAAATATTATTTATATTAATTATTATTTATTAATAGACATTTAGCACATATGGGATTAAATGCAAATAAAGATCTTGAAATGGACGCTGAAGATCCAACATTACTTGAATTTTTTAATAAAGCTGGAATAACAAAACAACATTTAAATAGTCGTAAAACACGTGATTTTATATATAATTATATTGATGAACATGGTGGAATACCAGCAGTTAAAAATGAATTACAAAGAAAATCATTACCACCACCACCACCAATATCAACATCAGATTCACCACCACCAATACCAGCAAGAACAGTACCAGTAACATCATCACCTGGTATTAATAATGTAAGTTAATTAACATTAACATACAAATATATATAATACAATGAGCAGTTAATTAATTGTTATATTTATTGTTAAAAAAAAAAAGAATCAAAATAGAAACACAAGGCCTCTACCACCAACAAGAAATCATGTGCCTCCACCACCACCAAGTGCTCCACCAGCACACAGAACACTTCCATCAAGGCCACCACCACCATCTGGATCACCAGGTTTACCTCCACTTCCTTCAGTTCCACCACCACCACCAAGAAGTACATCAAACACATCAAATGTATCAGGTCCACCATCTGTTGGATTACCACCACCACCTCCTCCACCACCACCTCCACCTCCACCACCTCCAGCACTTGAATTAACAGATATTAAAACAAACAATGGCAATGGTGATGTTAATGATTTTAGACCTAAACTTATGGATGCTATAAGAAGTGGCACAACTTTAAAGGTAAAAATATTTTAAATAATTATATAAGACAAATATATTTATTTATTTATCATTTTATTAATACGTATGTTATTTATTATTATAGAAGGTTGACCCAGCTGAGAAAAAAACAAATATAGTACCAGATTCAAGAAATAATTTATTACAAGAAATTCGTCAAGGTGTACCATTAAAAAGGGTAACTGATGAAGTTAAAACATCATCACCACCAGTTGATGAACAAGAAGGACTTGCTGGAGGTTTATCAAAAGCATTAGCTGAAAGATTTAAACGTCTTGGTTACTCAGATGATAGTCAGAATGAAAGTTCTGATACAAGTGATGATGAGTGGGATGATTAATCAATCAGTTATGTGATTTAAAAAAATTATATCAAATTAATATATAATATTATTTGATTAAACTTGTGAGTAGTAGCATTTAGTGGTGTATGTAAAAAAAAAACTGTAAAATTATTAACAATTGGTAAGTTGTTTATTTTTATTTATTAATATATATATATATTTTTTTTTTTTCTTCTTTTGAAATACCACTAAATTGTCTGCTAGCACAAAATTTATTATAATAATTCTTTTGTTTTTTTTATTTTTATTTAAATTATAAACCAGCTGGTTTTTATCTAAGCAATATATTACATCACAAATTAATATAATAAAAAATTATTATAAAGCTCAATAATAATGAAAAAAATTTAGTTAATAGATTGGAAAAATAAAAAATAAATAACAAAAAACATAGAGCAGACTAATTGAATTAATGTTTATTTAATTTTTTGTTTATTATTATTATTTTTTTATTATTAATAGTGTTGTTTAACGACACAATGTGCTGACACATTTGTATGTAAATATAAAATATAAATTAATATGAATAATAAAAAAAAATTAAGAAAATAAAATTAAGGAAATAATAATGTTTAAAACAAAAAAAAAAAAAAAATAAAAAAAATACATGAATAATAAAATAAAATAATTGGTTTAAATAAAAAAAGATAAAATGTGACTCACATTGATGAGGATAAAATATAACTTTTTAGCGAATTTTATATTTTTAATTTAATTATCATTTGTATTAATATCTTGGGACATTGAAGGTACTTTATTTTATTTAAATAAATTATCATATTTAACAGAGGTGAATATCTTGTATTTAAAAAAATAAATAATTTTATTATTGTTATATTATTATTCACCACTGGGAAAAAATAAATCCTAGTCAAATAAAAGAGAATTATATAAATAACATAAAACTTCTTTATTTAATAAATTTAATTAAAAAAAAAAAAAAAAAATGCCACTTATAATGTATTAATTAATTATAATCCTATCTTAGCCAAATTCATTATTGCAAGTATTTATTATAAATATTATTTCTATAATATTTTTTATTAAATCATTATAATAAATATAAATATGGAATCAACAAATCAACATCGAGGATGTATTCTTTTAAATACAGAAGAAAATATTGAAGTATTTAGTTTACTTGGAGAACGTTGTCAGGTTTTTATGTATCATTTTTTTATTTTAATTTTATATTTATTGCAATCTTAATTATTTATTATTTTTAAAATTTTTAAATTTAGTATTTAGGAGCTGGTGTTGCACAATATTGTATTCAACTGAACCACCTGATCACTATGAATGGATTAAAAAAGATACTGGTGTTATAACATTCATAAAAGATAAACCACAACGTAATTATTTTTTACGTTTATATTGTATCGAAAGAAAAGCCCTGTTATGGGAACAGAAATTTTCATATTACTAATACATATTTATTACTCCAGAAAATTGATCAGACTGAGGAAAAACTGAATCAAGTACAAGATTCAAGAGATATGTTATTACAACAAATTATTACAGGCGTAAAATTAAAAACGGTAATTAATAAAATGAAAAAACCATCACCACCAGCACATGAAGAGGGAGGAATCGCTAACGATTTATTAACAATAATTCGTGAAAGATTTGAATGTTTTCATTCCTCAGATGATAGCGAAAATGAAGATTCTAGTGAACATAAAGATGAGTGGGATAATTAATTAATCATTGATTTTATTTAAAAAAAAAATATTTCAAATTAATATAAAATACTATTTGATTGAAATGTGAATGGAGGCATGAAGTGGAGTTTTTAGAAAGTTGAGAATTCATTAGCAATATTGGTAAGTCATTATTTTTATTTATTCTTCTTAAATACCATTAAATTATCTACTGGCACAAATATTATTATATCATCTTTATAATCTTTGATTAATATGATACATCACAAATTAATATAATGAATAATACTAAAAATAAAAATTAAGTATAACATGAAAAGTAAAATATATGATTAATAAAATAGAGATAATAATTGATAAAATAAAAATGATAAAGTGGTGACTCACATTGATGAGGATAAAAAATAACTTAAAAAATAAAAATTTAATTATTATCATTAATATTTATTGTACGAAAATTGTTTTTATTATTTTTGTATGTTAAAAACAAAAAAAAAAATATATATTCATAATATTTTTAAAATTAAACATTAAAATAAATTAGATGATATTTTTATTTTTATCTTTTTTTACAATTTGATTTTCTACAATCTAAAAAAGTGCTTATTTTATTAAAATCTTTTATTTTTCTTTTGTTTAAATATAAATTAAAAATACTTATATAAATACTGGAAAAACAAATATAAGTAATTATTATTAAAGGTTTCAAGTTGAAGCTTGATTAAAATTCTTTGGTATCACATTAAATAATGATGGTAAAATAAAAAAAGTAAACAATAATTAAATAAATAAAGTAAAATTATTTAAATGACATAAATTATTAAAATTCTTGAACAATAAATAATTTTTAAATAGTGATGTTAAATTTAATTTATTTTGATTTCAAATTTTGTTTTATCTTTGATATTTATTTAATATCAAATTTATAAATTTATATTAAGTATACTGCTACTGCAATTAACATTACAATAATTAAATTAAATTTTAAATTCATTTGGCTATTTTTAAGACCTTGTTGATTAGGTTCATCAATATTATTTCCACCAAAACTTCCAGCTGCTGGAAACCAAGAGTCTGTTACTGTATCCTTTGAAAGATATAAAAAAAAAATTTAATTAATTATTAATAGTATTAATATTAATTAATTTTAATAATTATTTCTAACTTGAACTGGAGTTCCAGCAGTTGCCCAAGCTGGAATTTCTTTTGTTGACTTTGGAGCAGATGTTGACCAAATCATTCCTCTACCAAATGAAGGTGATCGATGTGACACAACAACTATTTAACATAATGTAAGTATTTTAAATTAATAATTTAATTTATTTTGAAGATAAAACAAGTCACTGTTATCATTTTTAATAATATAATTTACCTGGTTCTTCAATACTTTTAATAGTTGTTGTAATTTCATTTTTTTCCTCAATAACATTACCAATAATATTATCAATTTTTTTATTACTATCAATATCATTACTGTCATTATTAATTGTTGTTGTAATTAATTGATCAATACTAGTAATTGTTTGTGTATCAATATTATCATGTTCATCCTCTAAAAATCGATAAATAACTTTAATTATTTTTTTGTTAATATTATTCTTAATTTATAAATAAACCATCAGCCATATCACAATTAAAAAGTTCTATAAATAAATTCATACTTGGAAGAACATTTATTGATCGTCCATTATTTCTAAATGACGATGATGGTGATGGTCCACTTGATATTGTACCAACACCATGATAACTACTGGCTTGATTTTGTACTGATGATTCTGTTGTAAATGTACGCTGATATTGTTGACGATTAACAATACGATTACCAGGATCATCATCATCCACAGGTGCAACTGATGTTATTAATATATTTTCTGTTACATCATTTGGACAATCAGCATTATTTGGACTAGAAAATAAAATTATAATATAAAACAAATGATAATAATTAATTATATTTTAATATATATATAATATTTTTTTGTTATTCACATGTAATTTTTACACTGATCCTGTAAAAAACTCAGTGCTCTGTCTAATATTTGACGTGAAAAACGTGATGCAGCACCATTTGATTGTCCACCATCACATCTTTTTCTTGTTTCACTGATAACACAAGCTCTAAAATGATAATGAGTACTAAAAAAAAAAAAAAATAAAACATTAGTGTTACCTGGTTCTATTTATAAATTATTGATAAATATAATAATTATTATAAACAAACCAGCAGAGACTGGTACGAGCCATATCACCCTGTGATACTTCATCAACCAGTGCATCATATTGAATACCACAATGTTGTGCTTCTGTTACTGTTGCTTTTAAACAACTTGCATATTGTAAATATTCTATCATCAAAAAAAGAACAAAAAAATACAATAATAATTTATTTAATTAACAAAAATATACAATTTATTTTGTATAATTTTAAAAATTACCAGACTGATAAGTTGATACTGAACACATTTGATGAACAGAAGCAATTGGTTCTTCAACAGCAGCATTAAATTGTTCTCTTCTTTGTTTTGTAAAACAACGATCAATATATTTTTTAATACAATCAACAAAATTTGACCATGTTCTTTAAAAAAAAGTTAACAAAATATTAATAATAATTTAAATAATAATTATTTAATTTAAATATAACAAAATTTTACCTGCAAACCATATCAATATCTCTCATATTATCTGGAAATATAAGATGAGGATCTTTTAAAAGTGGATCAGCAAGTGATATACATTTTTGATGATCACTTTTTGAACAACCCTCACATGCAATTACACTGATACAAACACCTGTATTATAAATAAATAAATATTAATAATAATAACAACTAATTTATAAATAAAAAAATAAAATACGTACTCAGTAGTAAAAGATTTACAATAAATATTTGATAAAACATTATTTATCCAAGTTATGAAATCTGTAAATAAATATAAAAAAAAATCAATTAAATTATTTGTTTGTTCAAACAGGTGGAAATATTGATTTGTAAAAAATTATTTTTATATATATACAAATAAATTTATTGATGCCTTGATTTTTGATGCCCTCATAATGGATTTGTTAATTTTTAAAATTTATAATTTAACATTTACAAGGTTGATATATTGTCAATGATAAATAAATTTGTTCTACAAACAAATTATGTATATAATTAGTACAACTAGGTCTACTAAAGTCTTTAATAATAATTGATAATCAACAATGTAAAGCTTAAATTACAAGGTCAAATATAATTTAAATTTAGTTTATTATGTTTTTAACATGTATATCAAAATTAATCTTGATTTAATATAATGAATAACATAAACAACACCTGAAAAATATTTAAATCTATTTTTTTTATTTTATTATTTTGTGAATGATGATTATTTTTGTTCGTGCGATGTGTCCATAGTTCCGGAGATTTCTTACTCGAGCGAATGAAAAAATACAAAAAATATATATATATAAGTATATATATATTTATTTTTTATTTGATACAACAATGACCACACCTGAATGCATCCATGTGCGGCCACTGAACCATTGTCAATATTGTATAAAAATTATACACGAGTCATCCGCTAGTTTTTATCAAATTTTTTTAGAAATAAAATTTAATTTTTACAATTAAAAAATCATTAATATATGTATTATTGATTTTTTATTTAATGATATACAAAGAATATAAATTAATTGTTGCAATTATTGTTTTATATTAAATGAAAATTAATAGAAAAATTATTTTAGAAAATTGTCTCATCTTTAGATTGTATATAGAAATATTTCAAATTAATTTTTTCGATTTGCTCTCGTTTAATTTCGATTACCTATATTTAACTTTTTAAATTAAATTAAAATAATAATTATCTTATGTACTTTTTTTAATCGATTTATAAAATCGTTGAATTGACATACGCATTGTTTTATTTGCGTTTTGATGGTCTAGTTTTTTTATTTTTATTATTATTGTCTTAAACATGTAGCTAAGTCTCTTTTTTTTTTCGTCATTAAAAATTCTTTAAACATAGTATTTAATTACAAGGTAACATCCTTGGTTAAAAAAAATATTTTTATTATAATTAAATATCATAAAGTTTTGTTTTTAAAATTGAAAAAAAATTGCGTGCTTGATATGAATGATCTTGAAATAATTTAAAATTATTAAAAAGAAAAAAAAAATTGTTTGAGTTATTGGGAATTACTAGTGCATGGAAAAATTTTTTTTACAAAATAAAATAACTGAAAATAATTTACATTTAGGTCGATCGTTAGATAAATTATTTATGTGATCATTAAAAATCTTAAAAATTTTAAAATTTATTATTATTATAATTTAATATAAAATTGTAAAAATATAAAATTTTATTTACAAAACTATAAGTTAACAATTTTATGTTTTTTTTTTTTATTTTCAAATAAATTTTTTTCAATTAAATTAAATTATTTTAAATAAATCTTTTATTGTAAATAAATATTTAGAAATTTAATTTATATAATTTTTACATTTTTAAATAAATAAATTAAATTAAATTAAAAAAAGTTTAATTAATAAAAAAACAAAATAATTCGAAATTTGAATCTTAATTATTATTAATTATTATTTATTTATTTATTTATTTATTAATATTTAAATATAGAAAATAATAATTAATTTTTTATATAATATTATTTTGTAATTATTTATAAAATTTATAAAATTAATTCATAAAAACAAACCTTATTTCTAAAATGATGTTTCGAAATCAGAAAATCCTTTGAAATTTATATTATTTGCACAAAATAAAAAAATTTCAAAATATCAAAATCAATAGAAAAATAAAATAAAATAACTGATTTTGATAAACTGATTACGTAGAACCATAAAAATACAATTTTAATAACAAACACACAATAAATAGAGAACTTCACTTGTCGACTCGCAGTTGAATACTGCTCATTCTAAACCAGGTGAATTTAATTCAGGTGTACCTTATACCCGCAAAACAATCGTCCAATAAAAAATAAATAAAATAAGTATATGTATACATTGTTTCATTATACACATATTGACATAAAATAACCCTCTCGTCATTCTGCCCTTTATTTTTTACATTAAATATTTAACCAGATGGTACATGACTCAAAATAATTAAACTTACAGTTATGTTAATTTTTTTTTTTTGATAAAATCATTTGTCATTCTCTTTGAACCCTTGTATATCATTGACCCTTATTTATTATTATTTATATTAATATACAAAAAAAAACTTTATACTATATACTTTGCACTATAATTTATATAAAAAATGAAATTAAATTGATTTATAAATAAATAAAAGTAAAAATTTATAAGCTAAATTGAATTGTAAAATGTTGTTTGTTTATTTAAAATAAATAATAATTTAAGTAAAATAGTTTTAATTATTATTTATATTTAATTTTTTTAATTTTAAGTTTAAATTATTCAAAAGTTATTTTATGATCTAGGACGTGTATCCGTACATTTGAATATTCATTTATTTTATTTTATTTTATGTTCTAGATTATTTTGGTTGTTACAACTAAGGGTTTATGTATTCATACTTGTCTGACCCAGCAATCTCAAAGATTACCATTGATAAATTAAATATAATGAAAAATAAAATAAAAAAGTCTTGAAATAAATCGATATATATTTTTTTATATCGTTGATCAATCTACATCGTGCTACTTTGTAATTACCACTATGTGTTATAATTTTAAGTTACGAGTTGAATCATAAATCATTATGAAAAAAAATGAATAAATTTCAAAAGAAACCAATCATTTATCAAGTACTATAAAAAGAAAAAGCTTGTAAATTGTATTTATAATAATATTATCAATATTTTTGTTATTATTTTTGATAATTAAAAATACAATTACCAGGATCATCATCAGGATAAGTCACTTACATTATTTTGAAATATTATAAAGCATTTTGAATTACTAAATTGTACTTATTTCTCAACCAAAACTCAATTAAGTATTAAACATTTCAATGATTATAATTTCGAAAATATAATAATACAGTCAATTTTTAAAATAAATTTTTATTTTTATTAAAAAAATCATAACGTGATAAATAATGTAAATGATTTAGGAAATAATTATAAAGATAATATTGTTATTTGTATGGCTGGCTGATCATTCAGATGGACATAATAATTCAAAAGTTGGAATTTTAATATATTTGAATAGTTGCTTTGAATTATGTAATTTTTTTTAGTTAAAAATTTAAAAAATATCAATGATTTTTTTAAATATATATTTTGAAATTTAATGTATGTAATAGTGTATTAGTGTGATGAATGTTAAATTTGTAAAATATGTTGGAATATGTAAATTATATCTGCATAAATTTTCAGGACTATATTTTCTACACAGGGTATTTTTAATACATGATAGCTTTGAGGGGTAGTGAGGGTAGTTTTAAGACGGTCAAACTAAAAGGGTCGATAATCTCCAGCAACTTGGGTCAGTTAACGCTTGTCACGCAAAGTCGAGACCAATTCAGACTATTACCTACTTAAATTGACTTTAATACTTTGAAATAAAATTCAATTATATTTTTATATTTCTTTGATAAAAAAATAAAATAATTTTTCATTATAATTTTTAAACTTTAATAATTATGAATGTCATAAAGTTGAAACAAAAAATTTCGTATACCTCTTCGGTCATTATATTCACCTAATACAAATTCAAAATTTTTTCGAAAAAAAAAAAAAAAATTCGAATACCTCTTTGATCATTATACTTGCCTGATAAAAATTTAAAATTTTTTCGAAAAAAAAAAAAATTTGAAAACCTCTTCGATCATTATATTTGCCTACTGAAAATTCAATATTTTTTCAAAAAAAAAAAAATTCAAATACCTCTTCGGTAATGATGTTTGCCTAATAACAACGTAAAATTTTTTTTTCTCGAAAAATATCGATGATAGGAAGAAAGTATGAAATGCATCGAATACCTCTTCTCGAGTTCTATAACCCTGATCAAACCTCATATTTTTCCGATTTTTTTTTAATTGCACCAGGTTAATTTTTTCAAAAAGTCCTGATTCTGGAAAAAAACGGGAAACGGCATCGAATACCTCTTCACGAGTTCTATAACCCTGATTGAACTCCATATTTTTCCGATTTTTTTTAAATGCACCAGGTAATTTTTTTCAAAAAGTCCTGATCCTAGAAAAAAACGGGAAACGGCATCGAATACCTCTTCACGAGTTCTATAACCCTGATTGAACTCCATATTTTTCTGATTTTTTTTAAATGCACCAGGTAATTTTTTTCAAAAAGTCCTGATCCTAGAAAAAAACGGGAAACGGCATCGAATACCTCTTCTCGAGTTCTATAACCCTGATCAAACCTCATATTTTTCCGATTTTTTTTAAATGCACTAGGTAATTTTTTTCAAAAAGTCCTGATCCTAGAAAAAAACGGGAAACGGCATCGAATACCTCTTCTCGAGTTCTATAACCCTGATCAAACCTCATATTTTTCCGATTTTTTTTTAATTGCACCAGGTTAATTTTTTCAAAAAGTCCTGATCCTGGAAAAAAACGGGAAACGGCATCGAATACCTCTTCACGAGTTCTATAACCCTGATTGAACTCCATATTTTTCCGATTTTTTTTAAATGCACCAGGTAATTTTTTTCAAAAAGTCCTGATCCTAGAAAAAAACGGGAAACGGCATCGAATACCTCTTCACGAGTTCTATAACCCTGATCAAACCTCATATTTTTCCGATTTTTTTTTAATTGCACCAGGTTAATTTTTTCAAAAAGTCCTGATCCTGGAAAAAAACGGGAAACGGCATCGAATACCTCTTCACGAGTTCTATAACCCTGATTGAACTCCATATTTTTCCGATTTTTTTTAAATGCACCAGGTAATTTTTTTCAAAAAGTCCTGATCCTAGAAAAAAACGGGAAACGGCATCGAATACCTCTTCACGAGTTCTATAACCCTGATTGAACTCCATATTTTTCTGATTTTTTTTAAATGCACCAGGTAATTTTTTTCAAAAAGTCCTGATCCTAGAAAAAAACGGGAAACGGCATCGAATACCTCTTCTCGAGTTCTATAACCCTGATCAAACCTCATATTTTTCCGATTTTTTTTAAATGCACTAGGTAATTTTTTTCAAAAAGTCCTGATCCTAGAAAAAAACGGGAAACGGCATCGAATACCTCTTCTCGAGTTCTATAACCCTGATCAAACCTCATATTTTTCCGATTTTTTTTTAATTGCACCAGGTTAATTTTTTCAAAAAGTCCTGATCCTGGAAAAAAACGGGAAACGGCATCGAATACCTCTTCACGAGTTCTATAACCCTGATTGAACTCCATATTTTTCCGATTTTTTTTAAATGCACCAGGTAATTTTTTTCAAAAAGTCCTGATCCTAGAAAAAAACGGGAAACGGCATCGAATACCTCTTCACGAGTTCTATAACCCTGATTGAACTCCATATTTTTCCGATTTTTTTTAAATGCACCAGGTAATTTTTTTCAAAAAGTCCTGATCCTGGAAAAAAACGGGAAACGGCATCGAATACCTCTTCACGAGTTCTATAACCCTGATTGAACTCCATATTTTTCCGATTTTTTTTAAATGCACCAGGTAATTTTTTTCAAAAAGTCCTGATCCTAGAAAAAAACGGGAAACGGCATCGAATACCTCTTCACGAGTTCTATAACCCTGATTAAACTCCATATTTTTCCGATTTTTTTTAAATGCACCAGGTAATTTTTTTCAAAAAGTCCTGATCCTAGAAAAAAACGGGAAACGGCATCGAATACCTCTTCACGAGTTCTATAACCCTGATTGAACTCCATATTTTTCCGATTTTTTTTAAATGCACCAGGTAATTTTTTTCAAAAAGTCCTGATCCTAGAAAAAAACGGGAAACGGCATCGAATACCTCTTCACGAGTTCTATAACCCTGATCAAACTCCATATTTTTCCGATTTTTTTTAAATGCACCAGGTAATTTTTTTCAAAAAGTCCTGATCCTGGAAAAAAACGGGAAACGGCATCGAATACCTCTTCATGAGTTCTATAACCCTAATACAACCCGATATTTTTCCGATTTTTTTTAAATGCACCAGGTCATTTAAAAAAAAAAGTCCTGATCCTAGAAAAAAACGGGAAACGGCATCGAATACCTCTTCACAAGTTCTATAACCCTGATCAAACCCCATATTTTTCCAATTTTTTTTAAATGCACCAGGTAATTTTTTTTAAAAAGTTATGATCCTGAAGTTTTAAAAAAAAAGTCGAGTACCTCTTTAGTCATCATATTCGCCTCATACAAATTTAAAATTTTTCGAAAAAAATAACTTTCGAATACCTCTTTTGTCATTATACTTGCCTAATACAAATTCGAAATTTTTTCGAAAAAAAATAAAACCGAAATACCTCTTCAGTCATTATATTCGCCTGATAACAAGTCCTTTTATTATATTTGAAATATTTACTTTTACCAGAAATGAAAAATTCTTCGGTAAAATTCTGAATTGTATCAGGATCATAGAACAGACAAAAAGGTATTTGAAAGAGACCTTATATTAAACAAATGCAAAAATAACAAATATATTAAAAATTCAGACTACGTAATATTAATAAACTCAATACTTCCAACGACAACGACACAATGAAATCATATGCAAATAATCTTTAACTGCCTTGAAATATTAAACGTAGCGTACAACAACACCTAATAACGTGTTTTTGTGAGTGAAAAACATTAATATTTTAAACAAATGCTCAAAAATTTGAATCAAATAAGATATTAGATTACAAATAAAATCATATATGTAATAATTAATATGTGAAAAAATACGGTCAATTGTACTTTTTTACAATAAAAGAATTAAAAAAAAAAATCGAATTTGAATCATTTAAAAATTATTTTAGTACCAACAGTCGATAAAGTAACATAGCAATAAACAAGTAGTGCCATCATGTTGATAAAATTAGAAACAATTTTTTTTATGTCAATAGAGTACCCGCCATTTTAAATTTCCAACCCTTTACTCTCTCTCCTCCTGTCTGACCCTCCCACAAAAAAAAAAAAAAAAAATATGTACACACACAACGACAAGACGACGCCACTCTCTCGTCACGACAAAATCCAAAAAAGAAATAAAAAAAAAAGTATAAAAAAAAAGTAAAAAAACCCTCCTCAGTTTCCAAAACACCAGCCAAAAATTGTGCATGTGTATGTGAGTTGTCACAGTGTGATTAAATTAATAAATATAATTTAATTAAAAAAAAAAAAAACAAATAAATAAATATAAAATAATCATAAAAATAAACAACAAATAACAAAAAAATTTATCAACAATTAGACAAAATTAAAATCATCAAAAAAGGAGTGTTTTCAGTGCTTTACATTTGTTACTTAATTTTTTTTTCTTGCAAATAAAAAAAAAATTCTTTTTGACGCTTTGGGGTGTTAACTTGACAAATAATTCATCTGTTAAATTCAAATAAATGATAAATAACTTGTTACATCAACAATTAACAATAAAAAAAAAGACAATTTAAAAATTAAATATTTATAAAAAATAAATATACTTGTCTAAATATTCCCGCTACTTTTATCAAGTGCAATTTATAGTAAATAAATAAATAAAACAAAAAATTTTATAAATACAATTATCATTATCATTGAAGTGTCAATATAAATAAATATAAATTTTTTAATAATAAAAAATACTATTTATTATTGCAACAGTGATACAAGTTCATCAAAAAAAAAAATACAAATAATTTGATTGTTTTTTTTATATTAATCGCAATTATAACTGTGTCTTTCATTTTTTTTCATTTTTATTTCATTTTTTTTGTGTGATGTTGTTGATAACCGATTAGAGTTGATGGTAGCCGCGCGCATCACATTCACCATCGTCATCAGACAAAAACACACACACCATTCAATTGGATCTAGAAAGTGAAGTTGGATTATTCAAAAATATAAAAATATTGATGATAATTGATTACTAATTATTTATTTAAAAAAAATTATCAAAAATTGTTGATTCTAATTGAATAAATTTGATGATTATTGTGATGTAATGATGAAAAAAAAAATGATATTGTTGGTAGGTTAGCTACCAAGATAAATGAGTGTCTCGTGTGGGCCATTCACCTGATTGTAAATTTTGCAATGTGGAGGCGTCGTGATAAAAATTTTAACAGCATCAAAATAATAATAAATATTTATATTGTTTAAATACTAATAATCAAAAATTATAAATTATAAATTATATTTATATGTTAATTGTATAAAATTTATTGATTGTTTATTTTTTATTTTTTATTTTTACATATTATACATAAATGTTATATATTTGTTTCATTTAAAAAAATTATCTTGAAAGTTTGTTATTTAATTATTCAAGATTATTAAATTATTAAAAAAATTACCCCGCCACAGGACGGGTGGTTATGTTTCCCACTTTCATTGGAATTCTAGGTAATAATATTTACAAATAATTGTTTATAATTTATATAAATATATTGTTAATTGTTAATTATTTATTGTATTTTTTTTTTAGATATACAATCGTGGTGGGAGGTACCGAGCATCGCACACTTCTGCTCGTTATTCAGGGCTGCCTTCAACCTTCTGGACTTTGACATTGAAGTAAAATAAAAAAAAAAGAGAAAAATTTAAAAAAAAAAAAGAATTATAATTATATATAAATTTATATATAAAAACTGATAAAAGAAATATAAAAAAAAAAGTCAATATAAATTATATATTTTTAAAAATATTAAAATATTTGTAAAATTGATTTAAAGGATCTTGAAGAGGCTTTACTAACTGATGGTGGTACTGAAGGACGTCTTCTTCAAGAATTAATTGTCAAATTGTTGGAAGGCTGTTTACCAAATGACACAAGAAATGGCATATCAACATTTAATTATCAAATGTTCTTACGACGATTATTTCGTCAAAAATGCCAGGTAACAATAAATAAAATAAAATAATTATTGAATAAACAATATTAATAATATAATTTATTATTTAATTTGTTTGTTTTCTTTTTTTTTTTTTTTATTTAAATAAAAAACAAAACAAAAAAAAAAAACGTTAAAAATAAAAAATAAAGGAATACAAGTGTGAAAATCCATTCAACACAGACGTAGACTTTGAGCTACTACCATTACGTCAAAAAGTTGAAATATTACGCGCCCTCTGCGACTTTAGGCTTGATGCCGAGGACGTAGAGTGTGCGCTTAATAATTTAGACTCAGATAGTCTACGTGTTGAACCACTAGGACATGATAGTAAAAATTCAGCATACTGGTATTTTTATGGTACACGTTTATATCGTGAAGATTATATTGATGATAATAATATAAAAACAAAAACAAATAATAAATTACGTACACGTGAAAATAAACGTAATTTAAAAAAAAAATTAAATAATAATAATACTAAAGAAAATGATAATGCTGATAATAAATTAAATAATAATTTATTATTTAATTATAATAACGATAATAAACGTGAAACTGTATGGCAAGTTGTTTGTTTTACACAACAAGATTGGTCAAGACTTGTTGATAAATTAAAAAATTCAAATATTGATACTGAACGTAAATTATATACAACACTTGCTGAAGATTTTTTACCAGAAATACCAAAATTATTTGAACTCAAAGAAAAACAACAACGTTGTCGTTTATTACAACGTACTAGTAGTAATAATAATAATAATAATAATAATAATAATAATATAAAGAAAGACGTAAAAGAAAAAAAAGAATTAATAAATAATAAATTTAAATATAAAGATAAAGATAATAAAAAAAATATCAATATGGTACGTGGTAAAATAAAATCAAAAATAAATAAAAATAATAATAAAAAAATTAAAAATAAAAATGATAGTGATAGTGATGATGATGATGATTCATCATCATCATTATTGGTATCACAACAAAAACAACAACCACAAAAAAAAGGTAGACAAACAAATAATTCATTAGCATCAGCTGTTGGACAAATTGTTATTGATACAACACATGATATTGATAATAATATTGATAAAAAGGGTACTAAAAAACAAAATAAAAGTACATATACATCATCATATCCATATACATTTGGTATTGAAGAAGAAGAAAGACGTGTTGGTATGCATAAAGTATTAGAAAATCTTAAAGATCATGAAGATGCATGGCCATTTGTTGATCCAGTTGAAGAAGAATATGCACCAAAATATTATAGTGTTGTTAAAAAACCAATGGATTTATCAACAATGGAAGAAAAACTTGAAAATGGTTCATATAAAAATGTTAATCAATTTAAACGTGATTTTCGTCTTATTGTTGATAATTGTCGTCAATATAATGGTTCAGATAATGAATATACAGAAATGGCTGTAACACTCAGTGATATTTTTAATCGTGCTGTTGATCGTTATCTTGATTCTGATTTATCCGGTGATGATTGTACTACTGTATCACCAAAAATAACATCATCGAGACCAACAAGAGGTTCATCATCACCTGCAATTGTACAAAATTCACGTAAACGTCAAAAGAAAAAATCAAATAAAGCAATTAAATCAAAGAAAAATGATAAAAAAAATAAAAGTCGTAAAAATAAACGTAATAATGATGAAGATGAAGATGACGACGATGATGATGAAGAAGATAATGATAATGATAATGATAGTTTAAAAAGTGAAAATGCTGAAAAAATTAATGATAATACTCATGATGAAGATGAGGATGATGAAGATGAAGAAGATGATGATGATGATGATAAAAGGGATAATGCAATATCTAAAAATACTGTGATAAAATCAAAAAGAAAAAAACCCAATGAAATAAAAAAATCATCAATTAAAAATAAAAAATTAACAAATAAAAATGATAAAAAAAAAATAGATAAAGAAATAACAAAAAAAAATATAAAAGATACAAAATTAAAAAGAAAAAAAAAAGATAATTTTGTAAATAATCATGAATCATCATTATCACCGTCACCGTCACCTTCACCACCACCACCAATTATTAAAAAAAATAAAAAAATAGATAAAAAAACTGTTGAAGAAAATATATCATTAATTGATAGAATTAAAAACAATAATAATAAAGATAATAAAATTTGTAAAAAAAAAATTAATGAAAAAGTTAAAATTGAGGAAAGAGATAAATATGAGACTGATGATGATTATAGATTTTCTGATACTGAAGAAAATGGTGCTGAAAAAATTAAAAAACCATTAAAATGTGAAAATAAACAAAAATTAATAAAAACTGATAATAAAAATTGTCGTAAAATTAATAATAAAAATAAAGATAAAAAATTGTCAAAATTAAAAAAACAAAAAAATCATAAAAATCATGATGATGACGACGAAGAAGATGTAGATGAATATGAAGATGATAATTATGATGATGATGATAATGATCTAGAAGATAATAATGATAAATTAAAAAATGGAAAAATTAAAAAAAGTACTGAAAAAACAAAAAATGGTACAAATTTATCAAAAAAAATTGATAATAAAAAACAAGATGTAATTGGTAAAATAAATGAAGATCTTGAATCACTTGATCGTTTAAAAGATCGTATTAGTGAACGTAGAAAAGAAGAAAAATTAAAAAATGAACGTGAAAAACAAAATAAACAATTATCTAAAAATGATAATAATATTGATAATAAAAAAATTATAAAAAATAACAAAAAAGTGCCTTCAAATGGTAATGCCAATAATGAAAATCGTATTAATTTAAAACGTGCTAAAACTAAATTATCAACAAATACAAATAATACTGATAATAATAAATTAATTGATAAAAAAATTGATGATAATAAAAAAATTAATGATAACAATAATAAAAAAATTAAAAATCCCAAAAGTAATAAAGATAAAAATAATGTATATGATGAATTAAATGAAGCAACTGGTCAAACACTTCATGATATGTCATTATGGCTTGATAAACCACTTAAATCACCAACGGATGATATAACCAATGTATCATCAATATCAACAACAACAACAACGTCAACAACAACAGCAACGTCAACAACATCATTATCAACAACAGCGACAGTAGCAACATCATTGTCAACAACTGATTTATTATCACAAAAAATAGTATCACAAAAAATTAGTCAAGATATTGCATCACGTAAACGGCCAAATTCAATAAAAACACTATTTGGTCCAAATGGACCATCGAGGCCAAAAAAAATCCAAAGAACAATTGATAGATTACAACCAGGTAAAAGTAAAGGTAATTTATTATTAAAAAAACCATTAACAAATACAAACAATAATTCAGATAATAATCAATTAAATCAATCAACATCTGATAATGAACAATCAATTCGTGATACATGTGATGAGCCAAAATTAAGTCTTGGATCAGTACTTAAAAATGCTGATTCAATACAATCAATATGTAAAAGTGTTGTACAATCACCAAATCCACATTGTTCAAATGATGAAGATGATGAAAATCCAAAAAGTCCATTATTAAATTCAATTATTAATAATAAAAATTTAAATAATATTAAAAATAATGATAAATTAAAAGATACAAATTTACATAATGACAATGATGATAATAATAAAAATAATGATAATGATGATGATGGTGATGATGTTGGTGTTGGTGTTGGTGTTGGTAGTGGTAGTGGTAGTGGTAGTGATAAATTAAATAATAAAGATATTGATCAAATAAAAGAATCAAAATTAGTTAGACCAAATTTAAGTGCATGGATTAAAGCATTTGGTGCACCAAAATCAAAAAAAAAAGAAGAAATTGATAATGATGAACAATTAAAAAAAGATAATGATATTGTTGAATTACCAACACCATCAATACAATCGCGTCAGCGTAGATTAAGTGCTGGTGGTAGTAGTGTTAGTGAATCAGTATCAAGTTTTTCACAAGAATCACCACCAGGTTTAACAATTAAATCACCACAAAGTCAACCATTAACACCAGCTGGTATTGAACAACAACCAATACGTGCTGGTTTTTATCAAGATGCATTATCAACTGGTAGTAGTCCATATAATAGTCCTTATTATCATACACCACCAAGATATTCAGCTCAATTACCACCAACTCCATCACCACAAAATCATCCATTATCACCAGCTTATCCATCATCAGCTGCATATGAACAAAGTCCACTTTATCCACAAGGTGTTGTTTCACAATCACCACATAGTGTTTATCAAAAACCATCAACACCTGAAAATACAACAGAAATTTATAATGAAAATTATTCACAAATACCAGTTACAAATCAACAACAACAACAAGTTGTATCACCTCAACAACAACATTCACCTTATTCACAAGCCTTATCACCTCAAGCACCACCACCAACATACTCACAACCTCAACAATCACCACAACCAAATTCACCATATTCACAAACATCACCTAAACCACCACCTCCAAATTATTCACAGCCATCACCACAACAACCAAATTCACCATATTCACAAACATCACCAAAACCACCACCTCCAAATTATTCTCAACCATCACCACAACAATCAAATTCACCATACTCACAACCATCACCACAACAACCAAATTCTCCATATTCACAAACATCACCAAAACCACCACCTCCAAATTATTCACAATTATCACCACATTCACCATTGACTCATTCACAACCATCACCACAACAACCACATTCTCCATATTCACAAACATCACCAAAACCACCACCTCCAAATTATTCACAATTATCACCACATTCACCTTTGCCTTATCCTCAACCATCTCCACAATTTACACAACCATCACCTCAACCATTACCAAATTATTCACAGCCATCACCTCAAACACCGACAAATTATTCTCAACCTTCATCACAAACATCAGCAAATTATTCTCAACCTTCACCTCAAACACCAGCTAATTATTCTCAACCATCACCTCAAACACCAGCAAATTATTCTCAACCATCACCAGCAAGTTATTCACAACCTTCACCACAACCACCAACGCCAAAATTCTCAGAGCCATCACCTCAACCAGCTCCAGCATATTCTGCACCATCACCTCAAACTCAGCCACCACCAACGAATTATTCACAACAATTATCACCATCACCAGCAGTAGTAGCAGCAGCAGCAGCAGCTGTTGTTCCACCACCACTACCACTACCACCATCATCGACAACAAGTGTTATTTATGATTCATCAAGAAATTATCATCAACCCTCATCACAAACTGTTTTACCATCACCACCACCAGCACAATCATCATCATCATCAACGAAAACATTGTCAAATTATTCACAGTCATTAGCAAGAACAACAAACACAACGTCAACAACGCCAACAACTACAACAACATCAAAATCAACAACAGATGATTATCATCCAATTGTGCCAGGTGCATATTCACAAGGATTTAAATCAAATCATCCAACTTATGTACATCAAAGTGGTATAGAATCAAGTAGAAATTTTGTAAATGACACAACACCACTTGGTTTAAGTACAAATCATCAAAGTTCATTATATCCATCAAATCAATTACCACCATCATATGTTAATAATTTTACAACATCAAGTGATACACAAAGAACAATTACAAATCGTATTAATACACAAGAATCTCAACAAAGTAATGCACTGAAATTTAGTGTACCATCAAGACAAGAACAATCACCATTATTAAATTTCCAACAAAATTTAAGTAATCATGAGGGTATTTATCAAGCAGCTGGTGGATTTCAAGCACCAGCATATCCAATGCCAAATACAACATGTCGTCCTGTTTATTCAAGTCCTCATTATTATGATACTAGTTCAAAAACATCATCTAGTACAAATTCATCAGCATTACCACCAGTTAAAAAACGTATGTATACTGAACCAACAAATGAAACAACAACAAGAACTTCATCATTATCACAAGAATCATCATTAGCACCACCCCCACCAAGACCAGAACAATTTACCACTTATGATCAAATGATGAATTTATCAAGTACAGATGCAATTGGACAATTTGATAGTAGTTATAGTGTACTTGGTGATGCAGTTGCTAATAATCCAGCTTACAGACTTGGTCTTGGTCTCGTTGGTAGACCAACAAAAGAACAACAACAATTATTAACAATACCAAGACCATCAAGTAAAGATATTAATTATTCACGTGTATCAAATGAACTTGATTTAAATTTATATCAAAATATGCAAAATTCAGCTAAAAATTTACAAACATTACCATCAATACGACGTGAAACAATACAATCAGTACAACAACAGCAACAACAACAACCACCACAAGCACCACTTGCACCACCAGTAGTTGTAAAGAAAAAACGTGGTAGAAAACCAGCAAGTCATCATCAAGCAGTAGCAGCCGCAGCGGCAGCAGCTGCAGCTGCACAACAACAACAACAGCAACAACAACAGCAGCAGCAACAACAACAACAGCAAGTAACATCAGGTCAATCATCAAGTGTACATACTGATAGTCAAGTTAGTCAATTACCAGCATTTCCACAATATCCACCAGTTGATAAAAATCAATCAACAATACCACCAAGTGGATCAGCATTTAATTTTGCAGCACCACCAGGTGCAGCAAATAGTGCACCATTTTATGATAAAGATCCATTATCAGCAGCAGCAGCGTATACATTTTTCAATGAATTACGTGATCCAAATAATTATTACAGTATTCAACAACAACAACAACAGCAACAACAGCAGCAGCAACAACAACAACAACAACAACAACAACAACAACAACAACAACAACAACAACAACAGCAACAGCAACAGCAAGTAACACCTGTTTCTGAATCATCACAACAAAAACAATTAAATAATCAATCATCAAGAAATTTTGCAACTCAACCACCACCACCACCACATCCATTTTTACATTCAACACAAAGAACATCAGCTTATGGACCACCTGTACCACCATATGTATCACCACATGGACCACCAAATATTACACTTGATCCAGCTTATGCGCAATATTTAAATTATTATACAATGGGACAAGCATCACATCCACACAGACCTGCGTGGCCCTAGCCCACAAATAAAATTATTAAAATAATTAACTAATAACAATTAATACAAAAGACAATTTTATATATAAAGTGGAAAATAGAAATAGTACATTTTTTTTTTTTTTTTATCAAGTGCAAGATTCATACTTTTATCATGTGTCAATATTATTAATAATTAACTTTTTTTTTTTTTTTTTTAAAAATGCTTCTAAATTTATCTCGGTGACGTTTTTCTTTTCTATTATTATTTTTTATACTATTTTTTTTTTAGAGAAAGCTCTCTTATAATTATGATAATTTTATTAAATATGTATATTTTTTTTTCCTTTTTTTTTTTACTATTTTTAGAAATTTTTCTTTATGTAATTATATAGATTAATGAATATATATATTGTATTAGAGATTATTTAATATATGTTTATGTAAATCAAGTCATCGAGAATATTTTTATGCATTTCCAAATTTTTTAATTATGATGACAAATTTACTGTTGATGTCGAACAAATTAAAAAAAAAAAAAAGAAAAAATTAAGTAAATAATTAAATTATTTATAAAAAGATTTGAAAAAAAATCATAGAGTTTTTTATACAACAAATAATATTATAGTAAATTTTGTGAAGCTAATTTTTGTTAAACAGGTAAAGTCCAGGGTATGTTTAAAAATATTGACAAAAAAATTGAACAAAAATTAATATTTATATAATTAGTATACCTGAACTTTACCTGATAAACAATGGACCAAATTTTTTTGGTCTAATTATTATCTATTAAAATTAATTAAAAAAAAATTATTGTGTAGTTATATGTAAATAAAAATAAGAAAACTTGAAATTAACAAATAATAATTTTTTTTTTTTAAAGTTATTTTATGTAAATTACTAAAATTATTAATATTAAAATGATTATTTCATTTTTTTTCTTTTTTTTTTTACAAAAAATCATATTGATTTATTAAATATTTATAATTTAGTTAGATGTAAATAAGATACATATCTTATTACGCTAGTACGTTATCAATAAATAATTATAATATAACAAATGATTATTGTTAGTAATTATTATTATTTTTTAATTTATCCAATCTTTATGAATTTTATAAAAAATATTTTGAATTCAATAAAAATTTTTACAAATTAACAGTTATTATTGTTTTTATTTTATTTAAATGATTAGTAATAGTTTTTTTTACTTTTAGGATTTCTAAAAAGTAAATAATCATGATTCAAGTAATGAGTAATCATAATTGTTTGTCACTTTTTTTATTTGTTTATTAATAATTAATTATATTTTTTCATTATTTAGTTTCATTTTCATACAGTAGACAGCAGCACCTTACGGATTCGCAATTATTATAATCATAATAATTTTATATTAAAAAAAAATAAATTAAAAATCATAATAACAAATATTTCCTGGAATCAGCTGTGTCTGTAAGTTGAATTATTAATTCAATTGTTATTAATTATAAAAGAATAATTGTTATAAAAAATCATTGTTTAAAGTGATTCTTTATATTAAAAATATAAAAAATAACTCAATGATAAAACAATGTCAACAAGATATTTAAGAAAAGTTTATGGCAATGATTTGCCAGTAGAAAATGATCAGGATGATACAAGTGATAATGACGTATCAATAACAGAAAAAAAAACAAAAAATTTTAACGTATTTAATTTGGTTTGTATAAATTAATATTACATTTTTTGTATCAATATTATAACTGAATAATAATTATGACAATTTTTTTTTTCTAAGCTAAATGATGATTCTGATATTGAAAAACAAGAAGATAATGATGAAGTTAATGTACCATCTGTTAGCCATCAACAATTATCTGATGATGAAACAATAAAACAAAAAAAAAAACGTAAAAAAAAGAAAAAAAATAATAAACAAAATTATAAAAATATATCAGATAATGAAAATGATAATGATGATGATGATAATATTGATGAAATTGAACGTAGTGTACGTGAAGTTAATCGTTTACTTGGTGAACCAATACCAAGTACAAGTAAAACAATAAAATTTATTATAAAAAATGATACAATACTGAATGTACAACATAAATATTTAAATCCACAAAATGAATTAAGAAGAATATGTGGAAGTACAATATTACAAAATAATCAAATAAAACAACGTGGTCGTGGTAGTAATAATGGAAGAACAAATTTACGTAAAACATGGTTAACAAGTCAAACTGATTGGATACCAAGTGGTAAAAGTGGTTTATCAATGTCAATTGATAAAAATATTATAAATAATGATGATGATGATGATAAAAATATACAATATTTTATATTTCAACATAATGAAAGTTATCAACAAATACAAAAAAAATTTTATACAGCTGTTGAAAGTCAATCACCAGATAATATTATTAATATATTAAATACATATCCATATCATGTTGATGCATTATTACAATTTTCTGATATATGTAAAGTAAATGAAGATTTACAAATGTCTGCTGAATTTGTTGAACGTGCTGTACATTGTTTAGAATGTGCATTTCATCCATTATTTAATTTAACAAATGGTAATTGTCGTTTAAACTATAAACAACAAACAAATCGTGCATTATATATAGCATTATTTCGTTATTTAATGTTTATTAGTGGACGTGCATGTTACAGAACAAGTCTTGAATTATCAAAAGTATTATTATCATTTGATCCAATTAATGATCCAACAGCAATTATACTTGCTATTGATCTTTATGCATTAAGATCAAGAGAATATGATTGGTTTATTGAATTTTTTAATGTATGGAATGATAAAAGAAATTTAACACAATTACCAAATATTGCATATAGTATTTCATTATGTTATTTTAATAATCAAAATATTGATAAAGCTGATGAATTATTACAATATGCATTATTTATGTTTCCTAGTGTATTAATTAATTTACTTGATAAATGTGGTGTGTCAACAGATACACGTTTACTTGGTCATGATTATTTTAATTCAAAAGCTAAAACAACAACAACACCAGCATTAGAAAAACTTGAAAATCTTTATGTTGTACGTACATTTCATTTGTGGAAAGAAAATAATATATTACCATGGATTGAAAAAAATGTACATATTGTTATGGATAAAATTGATAATGGTGATAAATTTGTTGATTATTGTTGTGATAAAAGAATTAAAAGATATCAAGGACAATTACCTAAAAATATATTGAGACATATTATACTTTCTGATATTAAAGAAATAACTATATCACAACCTGATATCCAACAAAATTCAACATTTTTTTCTTATGATCCATTACCACCAACTGATTCAATTAATATTTATCAAAATTTACAAACATCATCATCAACATCATCAACAATACAACCACAAATTAATCATGGTTTATTACACTTATTTGTTTCATCATTATTTTCTGATCTTGATGGACAATTAAATATAAATGGTCTCAATATTCAACGTGATCTAAATGATTCTGATGATGCACCAGATGAAATTGATTAAACAACAATTGTTACTTTAATTTTTTTAATAATGCCTTATTAAACATTTATTTAAATAATTATTGTAAATTTATAAAATAAATAATACAATTGTTGTGTAAATAAAGTTTACAATAGAATTGAAAAATAAATAAGTAATTCGTTTTAATTTATTTAATTAATTGCAATCATTTTAACATGTAGTAGTTTTAAAATAACTATTTTTATTTATTAAATTATTTATTTATTAATTATTTTGTATAAAGTGATCTTTAAGTACCAAATATATTTTTCTACTTATAACAATTACTCCGATATGGTCTACTGGTTAGGATATCTGGCTTTCACCCAGAAGGTCCGGGTTCGATTCCCGGTATCGGAATTTATTTTTTGTTTTTTTCAACTAAAAATTATAAATATTATCATTATTACATAACAATTTTTTTTTATTTGAGCAAATTTTATTATCAAACAAAGAATTTAATACATTTTAGATAAAATCACAAAAAAAAGAATTAATTATTTATAAATTTGAATTTCCTTTTTATAATAAATAATAATTAAATAATATACATGAAAATAAACAAATAATAATTTATGAAAAAAATTTTATTGACAAGTTAATCAATTGTATTGATTGAAAAAGAAATTTATAATATTTTTAAATTTTATTATTATCATTTTAAATGCATCAGACAGAGATGATGATGATGATGAAATCTCTTTAATAACATACAGGTATTTACAATTAATTCTGTATTAAGATTAATAGATTGACATTTTATCATTTATTTTGAATCATCAAGTTTTTCTATTTATTTATTTTTTTTTGCTTTGATAATGTGCGTTGTATTTAAATTTAGTTAATTAAATTTTATTTAATTATCTGTTGATTTTATCTTTCCATAGATTGCACGGTAACAATTACAATTATTATCTTGTGATTTGATAACAAAATTATAATAAAATAATAATAATTTTTAGCAAGACAGTGTCATACAAATGCAATATATATATATATATTAAATTATAAAAAAAAAAGAATAAATTGGAAATGCAAGGGAATTAATTCTTGCTTTTGTTTTCTTTTTTTTATATATAAATTTTTTTTGTTGTTATTTATAATTATAATGTCTACACAATACTTCCAAATGCTTGATTGTAACGACAAATACCAGGTCCATATTCTTGATAATCTTTTTTAGTATGACAAACTTGATAAAATTCAGGACCACTTGCCAATAATGCACCACCAAACCATACAGCACAACGTTGTTTATGATGTGATATAACACGAACATCAATTGCTGTTGGCTATAATTAAAATAAATAAAATTTAAAAAAATGTAATTTATAATTATAAATAATAAATAAATATATTTACAGTAATATGTCCACCACTGAGTTTTTTGCTAAGTTCTAATCTAGCATCAACAGTTTTTTTAACATCTCTTTGTAATCTTCTTCCAAAATCTTTAAACATTGTTGAACCACCAGATAATACAATATTTTTATAAAGTGATCTTCTAACATCAATCGGACAATTTTGTATAACATCATCAACAATTTCACCAAGTGGTGTTGTAAAATCTGGATTCGCAAACTAAAAAAATTAAAAAAAAAAAATTATATGTATTTGTATAATAATTATAGCTACATGAAATAAATATAATATTAACCTCAGGATGAAAAAATATTTCTGGTCCTAAAAATCTTTCATATCCAACATCAACATTAAATGGTTGTTGTGTTATACTGTTCATACCAGTATATTGTTTTATTTTAGTTGGATCACTATCATATTTAGCAAATTCTTTGGCAATATCTGGACAAATATAACAATGTTTTTCTTTAATTGCTTTGGCTGTTTCCAATGATTGTTCTGGTGGTATACCAACTTCACGTTCACGTAAAAGACTTTGAATAAAATATGTTATATCACGTCCAGCAATTGGAATGTGTTTAATACAACTTCCTATCACGTATCCTTCAGCCTTAAATAATATTTAAAAAAAAAATTATATTCATGTATATAAATTTGAATGAAATAATAAATTAAGATTAAATAAACATACAACTGGTATAACATGAGTAACACCATCACCACTATCAACAACAATACCAGTTAATGCTCTGTCATCAATTAATTTTGCTGTCCATGAAGCAGCAAGTGCTAATACAGCTTGTACAGCAATATATAAACCTGGTACATTAAATGATTCAAACATTATTTCAGCTAAATATTCACGATTTTCTGGAGTATTTAATGGTGGTTCTGTTAGCAAAAAATGATGATCTTCTGGTTCTGCTTTTAAATATTTAAAAATACATTGTTGATAAAAACGTTCCATCAAATCCCAATCTTCAACAATTCCATGCCTTACTGGATACTATAAATGTATTAAATTTTTAATAAATAATTAGATAGATAAAAGATTAATTAACATGTAGTAATTTATTATTTAAACAAACCTTTATTGAATAACCAGATGCATTAAATGCTTCATTACCAATATAAAAATCTAAATCATCAACACCTTTAGTACCACCTCGTCTAGTTGAATTATCACCAACTTTTGCTGTTTCTTTAATTGCAATTGCTGATGGTATAACCATTTGTGGATCACGATTACCAGCAAAACCCAATTTAGTATACCTAAATAAATTATTAATAATTAATAATTAATAATTAATTAAACGTCATCAGGTATGAGTTATCAAAGTGGGAGAGTATTAGTCATTTTTGGAGTCAATGAAACAAGGCCTTAACCTCATTCAATATTAATTTTTTTTTAATTTTAATAACTTACCCAGTACCAACATCGATTACACATGCTGGAGGATGTCCTAGCATTTTGTTAATTATTTAATTTAATAGTATTGTTTTTATAAATTTACAAACAGAATGACTTTTCTTTTGATGTATCAGAGAAAAAAAAACTGAAAACAGATACCGCAAAATTTACTCACACACCGCGCCTCTTTTAACAAAAAAGATAAAAATACATACACAGTGAAACAAAAATTGTATATATATTTATACTACCACAAGTATAAACTACTTGTCAAAATTGTCAAGTTGACATCTCTTTTAAATAATCATAACAATGAAAATAAAAACAACAAAACTTTGATTAAGAAAAAAATTTAATTTAATAAATAAAAATAAATTTGTTAATTAAAATTTTTAAATTTCTCTCCATATTAGAATATAATTATACACATTAATAATTTTTTTTTTTTATTTTTTTAAATATAAATTACAATGGAATATTTATTAACAAAAAAAAACAAAATAATTTTTTTAATTTACATACATAATTAAATTATGATAATGAATTTTTTTTTTTCTTTTTCTTTTTTTATTAAAAAAAATATGTAAAATAATAATTTGAAGCACATTTTTATATTCAGTCAATTCTATTCTTCACAACAACATTGGTTCTTTACTTTTTTTTTTTTGTTTTTAATTTCATTTTTTATAATTAAATATGATTTTATTAAATTTATATGATTAATAAGCAAAAATATATATATATTTTTTTCATTTTTTAGTTTTTCTGTTTGATGAAAATACTGGTTATATTTATCACTCGTACTATGAAAAAAAAAATAATAATAATAAAATGCATTATCAAAATGCAATATTAATTAATTGTTACTTTTATCTTTTCATTTTTTAAATTTTATCGAATGTAATATTATTATTTGTTTATAACTATTTCATATTAGAGGTATCAATTGCGTTTTCAAATAAATAAATTAATGATATTAATCATCAGCAGTAACTTCTTCAATAGTTGCTCGACACATTGGACACTCAATCAATTGCAATGGACAAGTTTTACAAAAACCACTGAAAAAAATATATATAAATTAATTATCAAAAATAAATAATAAATATAAAATAAAAATATATATAGGTATATTAATTACCGATGTTTACAGGGTAAAAGACGAACAGATGCTTTTTGGTCATAACAAAGTGTACATGAATCTTCTCTAACACTCATTTTACGTAATTGATCAAGATAAATATGACGTGGTAAAACAATTTTATCTTCAGCATTTAATACAGCATAATCGTTAAATTTTTTAAATTCACGATCAGTTGGTGGATATTTAAATGGTACATTACCAAAATTAAATAAACATTGTTGAAATGACATAAAACTTGCAGCAGCAAAAAAACCAGATCTATAAATATAATATATATTTTAATAAAAAAATGTTTTTAAATAATAAAAAATATATATAATAAATAAATAATTACTTTGCTGTTTTAAATACTTGTACACAAGGTTTAAGTGGTATTCCATTAATTGAAAATATAATTTCTAATTTATTAAAATCAAGGAGACAACCAAGTATATCACCAGCTTTCCATGGTGCTCTATCATGATATTTTTCACTTCTAGCATTATGCCAAATTAATCTACGACATCCATCACATGATAAAGAATAAACATCATCACCAATACCATATCCTTCCTGTTTAATAAATAATATATATTTATTTGTTTTTTTAAATGACAAAATAAATTATTTAATAATTAAAAAAAAAAAATTCTTACATGATTTAAAAATGTACTATCTTTTGTTGCCCAACCAATTTGCATTACACCAGTTGTCATAATAAGTGTTTCATAATACCAAACACCACTGTCAACTTGAAATGTACATCTAACACTTTCAAATGATGATGCATCACAACGTGCTTCAAGACCATTTGGTGATATTTTTAAATATTCACTAACATCTTTTGTATTTAACATGACATTTATACCAGTTAAATCAACAGTATCATGAGAATATTTTCTTCCATCTATCAAAACTAAAAACATTTAAAAAAAAAAAAAAAAACCATGAGAAATTAATAAATAAAATTATTTCTAATTTTAATTTGTATATTTACATAAATTATCCAAACACCATTGTGCAGAAAATCCAACTTGTCTTTTAACATAATTTTTTTCATCAACCCATTTTTCTAATAACAATAATGGATTATTTACTTCAGCTAATAATCTTTTTTGTATTGTCAATTTATTTTCACTTGTTTGAGCAAATTTTTCTAATGCAATTAATGAATAAAGTACTACATAAGGTTCAATATCTTTTTTCTGTAAAATATTTAAAAAAAGAAAACAATATTAGTTTTATTTTATTATTAAAAATTATGATTAATAAAATTTATATTTACAAGATTATTAATTAGATAATCTAATGTTGCATTTGATAAAACAGCTATACTACTTGGTCCAGCTAATTTTTCAGCAATACAACCAAGTACAACACATATATTTCTCTGTTGTGTTGGTGTTGTTTTTAATTTATCAGTTTCTTGTGATAATTGAAACATCTCTGATAATTTTAATACTGAATCCTGTTGATGATAATAAACAAAGAAAAATTAATTAATTTAATATTTAAATAAAAAAATATTAATAAATAATATCTACTTTTGATGGTAGTGGACAATCATCAAGTAATAATGTTATCACAGATGGACCAAGTGGACTTAACATTGGAATAACATTAACCATTGAACTAACAACTTGGATCCAGCCTTCTTCTTTATCAGCAATTGAATGAAGTTTTAACATAGCTTGTGGTGGTTCTTGTTCACTATTATTAAAAATAAAATAAATAATTTTTTGATTAATTAATATTTTTTGCAATATATATTATTAATTAATAATTAAATAATAAAATGTATTTTTGTTTTACTTGTCAACAAGTGCTCCAATGACACTGAGAGTTTCAAGAACATATTTATCAATATCAACTGATGTTGGAAATTTAAAACTTGGCTGATTAACATCACAAATACTATTATTATCATTATAATTATTTGGTATAATTGTTGTATCATTAACTACATGATTATTATCACAATAAACCTCAGATTCTTCAGTACTATTTTTACACCAACAATTGCCCATTCCCAAAATTTATATTCACCTTTTATTCACACACTTTTACGTAATTTTTTACGTGTCATTTAAAATATTTAATTATTTATTATTATTGTTTATAATTTACTGTTTATTTTCATATGTCAATTTTATGTTTATTTGTTTACTTTTTTTTCAACAAATTTTTTTTTTTTTTTTTTTTTAAACTGCAAAAGTAAAGAATTTCTTTTTCTTATTTTTGATTATTTATAGTATTGGAAATTTTGATTTTTAATTAAACTTGTTTTTTTTTTTTATAACTGTAAAATATTTTAAATGATTCTTGAATTTAATATTTAATTTTTTATCTTCTTGTTTTATTTTTTCTAGGTTATACTGAGTGGTTTGTTGATGAAATGAAATGAAATTTGTTATTTATTTATTTAATAAATAAAAGTAAATAATTGTTTTTCTTGTTTTTTTGTTTTATTGAGTTGTTATTCTTGATATTATTTTGGAGTAATTTTATTTTCTTGATCAATCACTTTTTTTTTGGAGTTTTTTTTATATTTTTTGCAAACTCACTTATGATGCTTGTTTGTGTATGTATTTTATTTTTGCAATATTCAAGGTCACATGTCTTTTAGTTGTTTATAAACAATACTCATAATAATAATTTAATATTTATTTAAAAATTTACTTTTTATTTTTATTTACTTTTTATATAATTACATGTGTTTAGTGTATTAATTAAAAATAAAGTACATGTATGGTTTTTTTACGATTTCATGGTTTTTCTAGTCTATTAATTTTTTTGATGTAAAGATTAAATTAAAATATAAAACTTCAATTATAATATTTATATTTTTTATAAAAAAAAAAAGTTTTTTAAAATTAAAACAATATTTAAAAAACAAGATAAAATTTTTTTGTTATTTATTTATTTAACAAAATAAAAAAATAAATACTAATTTATAAATTTTAAAAATATATTTATTTCGATTAATGATTTATATAATAAATAAATAAATAAATAAATTAAATAATTTTTATAATACTAAATTAATTTAAATTAATAAATTATATTTTAATAAATAAATATCAAAACGTCATCAGCTGTTTTTTTGGGGTCGAGTTCAAGCAAGAAAAAAAAAAAAAACAATTCTGTCAAAAAAAAAGGTAGGAGAAAAATATTCCAGCACCGTTAACTCTTTTTTTTTTTCTTTTTTTTTTTACAACAAGTAACACTTATTATCATCAACAAATTTAGTTTTTTTATTTTCTAAATTAAAAAATATTATTTATTTAATTTTATTGGTGAAATTAAAATTACTAAGAACAAAATCAGAATGAATATTGTTACTTGTATTGCACCTGTAAACATTGCTGTTATAAAATACTGTAGGTCAATAAATAATTAACCCTAAATGTTTATAAATTAATATTAATTTAATTTAAACATTGAATAACAATTACTGTATGTTTTAAAAATTTATAAATAAATTTTTAGTATAATTTAAATATTTTTTCTTTTGAATTTTGCATTTTTTTTTTGTCATCATAAAGTTCATGTAACTTTTGACTTTTTGACCTTTGTTATCTTGATATTATTTTATATTTTAAACTAAATCTGATATTTAATTTTTATTTATTTATTTATTTCAGGGGGCAAAAGAGATGAAAAACTTATTTTACCAATCAATGATTCTATCTCAGCTTCACTTGATACAGAACAAGTAAAAAAAAATTTATAATTACTATTAAAATATTAATATTAAATTAATTTATAAACTGTTTAATTTTATTATAGCTATGTGCAAAAACCACCGTGATGGCAAGTTCAAATTTTAAATCAGATAAAATTTGGTTAAATGGCAGGTAAATATAAAATTATTATAAATCAATTGTTAATTTATAATTAATTAATTTCATTAATTTCAGAGAAGAATCAATTGATAATCCTAGACTTCAAAATTGTCTTCAACAAAGTATGTTATTTTAAAATATTAATAAATAAAAAATAAATAAATGATACATTTTTGATTAATTTACAGTTAAAAAAAGAGCAAAATTAACAACAGAAATGAACAATTGGCATATTCATATTTGTTCTGTTAATAATTTTCCAACTGCAGCTGGTCTAGCATCATCAGCAGCTGGTTATGCTTGTTTAGCTTCTGCTTTAGCAAAATTATATAATATTAATGGTGATATTAGTGATATTGCTAGATCTGGATCTGGTTCAGCATGTAGAAGTGTTTATGGTGGTTTTGTAAGATGGTACATGGGTAGTGATCCACAAGGTACTGATAGTATTGCTAAAGAAATTGTTTCATCAAATTATTGGCCAGAAATGAGAATATTAATTCTTGTTGTAAGTTTAATTAATAATATTCTATAATAAATATTATTCATTAATTTATTTTTTAATAAATAGAATATTATTATTTAGGTAAATGATTCGAAAAAAAAAATATCAAGTGCAATTGGTATGAAAAATAGTGTTGAAACATCAGAATTATTAAAATATCGAGCAAATAAATGTGTTCCAGAACGTGTAGAATTAATGCAACAAGCAATTATTGATAGAAATTTTAATAAATTTGCTGAATTAACAATAAAAGATTCAAATCAAATGCATGCTGTTTGTTTGGATACTTATCCACCTTGTTCATATTTAACAGATGTTACACATTTTATTATTGATATTATACATGCTTACAATGAAGCTGTTAATTGTCTAAAGGTATTAACATATAATTATTATAAATATCTAAAAAATAAGCTAAAATAAAAATTTATTTTTAATTAACAGGTTGCTTATACAAATGATGCTGGACCAAATACTGTATTGTATCTTTTAGAAAAAGATGTACCAAATGTTTTAGGAGTAATTGATTATTATTTACCTCAAAAATTAAATGATAATTTAAATTACATACGTGGTAATGCACCAGATATAATCAAGCCTTCAATTGAATTGATTGAAAAAATTAATCGTGATAAACAATTACCTGGAAAATTAAAATATATTATTCATACTAAAATTGGTGAGGGTCCAATGTACATTGATGATCCAAAAGAGCATTTACTTGACACTAAAGGCCATCCAATTGACTTGTAAAATATATATTAAATTTATATTTTATACGTTTTATATTTATTTTAATATGATTTAATTATCAAGGGGAATATGTATATTTTTTTTTTCTAATTGGTTTTAAATAAATTGTAAATTTAAATGTTTATTTAACATTAAATGATAAATAAAAACTTTAAACAGAAATTAATAAATAATTTATCTATTTTAAAATAATTGTGTAATGAAATATGATCACGTGATACTTTAGTGAGTCTGATTATTATTATTTTTTTTTTGTGTAGAAATTTGCAAAATTTTTTTGTTGATGAGTTAGCATAAACTGTGATACTATAAAAGCTGATAGATGTTTAATAAAATAAATTTTATAAATTAATAATTTTTGATACAACAATCAAGTAAATTGTATAATTTTAATTATAGGTATATATTCAAATTGAAAATAAATAACATAAAACATATTGAGATAATATTATTTTAAAGGTTATACCTTGAATTTAATTAATAAATAATTAATAATATAGGATATTTAATAAAAAAATTAAGATTATATTATAATGGCACAATCAAAAAGTTTGGAATTAATAAAAGCACTTATTCAAAGATCAGTGACATTGAAATCATATGATTATCATTGTTTAAAAAATGTTAGTATAAGTAATTAATTAATTTATTTAATTTATTCGAAATAAATAATAATATGTTTTAATTTATCAAGGTGAATATATTATCAGCTGGTGCTGGTGATATTAAAGCTGAATTTACAGTTGCTGATGAACATACTAATTCAGCTGGTACACTACATGGTGGATGTACAAGTACACTTATTGATTCAATATCATCACTTGCTTTGATGACTAAAACAAATAATATTGCTGGTGTTTCTGTTGATTTAAATATATCGTACGAATAATAATATTTATTTGTTTGTTTATACCTGTTTAAAATATTTATAAATAAAGAAATTTAATTTTATAGATTTTTAAAAAAAGCTATGCCAGGTGATGTACTTACAATTGATGCTAAAACAATAAAAGCTGGTAAGACATTGGCATTTTTAGAAATTGAAATGTCTAAAAAAAATGATGGTTCAATAATAGCTCGAGGACAACATACAAAATTCATTGGTTTTTAATAATAAATTATAATAATTAATTAATTTTTTAATTTTTATTTATTATTATTTGTTAGTTATTAATAAAATATAGACAATAAAATATAATTTATTTATTTGTTTGATTATAAATATATACAAATTTAATAAATAATTTTAGTCAATTTTTTTAAAATCAGAAATTTTATTTGATACACGATCAATTTCATTGTAAAGTTTATCAAGTTCTTTTTCAAGTTTTTCAACTGATTTTTTAATAATTGACAATTGATCTTCACATTGACTTATTCTCATTGATTCAACACCAATATTATTAATTTGTGAATATTTATCAGCATTTCTTTTAAATCTTGATATTGAATTATCAATACCATCACAATTTTCACAACAATCTGACCATATTCTAATGTCCATTGATGGTATATCATGACAATCAATAAAATTATTATTATTTTCAGGTAATAAAAATACATTTGGTTGAATTTTAGTAATATTATCACCATTATCACAAATAATTCTAGCTAAAGTAATTTGTTTAATTTGTTGTAATTGTTCTGGTTTAAATGTACTTGTTGATTCATACCAAAATCTATCAGCATCTCTTGTTCTTTTAAATTGTTCAAGTAATAAACATTTAAATAATGGTCCAACTTTCATACCAGGTAATTGATCTTCTAATATACCACCAACCCATACATCAATATTACCAGGATGACCATAAAGTTGTTTTAATTTTAATCTAATTTTATCATTTTTTATTTCATTAGAAAGATCATCAAAATTATTTGGTATTGACATATTACAAAATTTTCTCCATTCAATATAACCAGTTATACCATGATCTCTTGATCTTTGTATATTCATTGCAGCTAAATCAAGTGCAACAGCATGAGCTGTTTTAAATAATTGTTCAGTTAATTCAGTATTTAAATTTTCATTTGGTAATTTTAATTTTGCTGCTGTTGCAAACATACCACGTATTAATGGATCAACACCACCTTCATCAACTAATCTCCATGGTGAAAAAAATGCATCACGTAAACTTAATGGTCCTTGTGGTATACTATCAAATGTTTCATTTAATCTTTCAAGACGTGGTTGAATAATTGAATGACCAAATCTTAATGCAGCTGCAGCAAATACATTTGATATACTTGGATCAATATTTGAATTATATCCATTATAAGAACCAATTAATTCTTCAATATTTTTACCAAATATAATTGGTAACCATTGTTGATATGTTATATGTTGCATTTCAGCACCAACAATTTTTCTTGTTTCTTGATATATTTTTTCACCTGACCAATGTGGATTATAATCATTTAATAATCTAGCAATTCTATTATGTTCTCTAAGCCATATTGTATGCATTGCTAATAAACCAACTTGTTCATTTGCTCTAATATCACCAGCAACAAAACAATTAATTGTACTTTCTAATGGATTTCTACGACAATCAACAAATTCACCAGATGCATATGGTAACATTGCTTTTTTACCAGGTAATACAATACCTTCTCTTAATAAACCACGATCATTATTATTTTGTATATCACGTAAATTAATAGCAAGTTCATCATTATAACCATAAACTTGTGATGCATCAAGATAACTTGTTAATTGATTTATTTGTTCACGTGGTTTTAAACCATTACCCCATAATAAACTAGTCATACCAGAACCACAAACAGCACTTGTACGTACAAAATCAATACATCTTCTATTTTTAATTCTTGGATCACCAGGTGGTACTTCCATTGGAAAACATGGTGCTGCATTATCACATGATTTTTTACAATCAATACCATCCCATGATTCACTTGATACTGCTGGTAATGCATGATCTAAATCATGATCAAGAAATTGTCCCCATTGCATAACCATATGTGTTATATCATTATCTGATGTTATTTTATTTGTTGATATTAATGTTGTTGATATTAATCTTGCTGATGGTTTTTTATAACCATAATATAATTTATTTTTATTCCATCCAATTGGTTGTGAAAAACCATTTTCATATATTGGTTGTAATATTCTACGAAAACCAGTATATGATGAACCCCATGTTTCATGTTTTAAATTATTACATAAACCATCAATTGTTCTATATTTTTTATGATAACAAAGATTATTACAATTTTTAATTTTACGATGTCCTGTACAACCAGATAATTTTTCAATTTCTTTTATTTGTTCAATTGTTAATATATCACTGTAATTAAATGGACCACTTATATTTGCTGTAATACCTTTATCAATATAATGACGTATATTTAAAAGTGTTTTTTCAAATATTTCAGCTGGTCTTGCTGCTGCACGTCCAATTTCATTTGGATATCTTGCTAATCTAAATGGATCAACATGTGTTGATTTTTTTGTTTTATCATTACCAATACCAAATAATGATTCAAGTGTTTGATTAATTGCTCTATCAATTGATTTTGTTGCATCATTAAATGCACGTTTTATAATTATATCACTTGTTGTACCAATTGTTTGTTTAATTTTTAATAAACATTGTGATGTTGCACGACCATATTCATTAATAGCTGTACATTCATATCTTCCAGCATCATTAATTGTTATATTTTTAATATATAAATTACCACTTTTTGATATTTTATATCTTGAATTAATATCTAATGCACTACCATCTTTTTTCCAATTTATAATTGGTTTTGGTTCACCATCAGCACGACATGGAAGTTCAACAATTGAACCAATTTCACTATCTAAATTATTTGGTGGTTCATATATTAATTTTGGTGGATATTTATTTTTATTAATAACTTTTAAATCAGCTGATACTTCAGACATACCAAGATTACTTTTAGCTTGACAAATATATCTTGCTGTATCTTTAATATTAACTGATAATAATCTTAATGTATTACCATTATCTTCAATAAATATATTATTATTATTATTATTTTGATTATTAATTTTTTGTCCATTTCTCCACCATTCAATTTTAGCTAATGGTTTACTATCAACAATACATGTAAATACAACATCATCACCACTATTAACTGTTTGTGATATTGGTATTTCAATAAAACGTATTAATGGACTTGCTGTTACAATTGCTCTTGCTTTTCTTGATGATATTTTACCCATTTTACTTTCAGCAATACATTCATAATCACCAATATCATATTCATCAATATCTTGTATAACAAGTGTACCATCATCTTTCATTAAATAACGATTATTATCAATAATAATATCATTTGAATTTTTCATCCATTTTATTATTGGTTTGGGATCACCAATAGCACGACAATTAAAAAATACTGTATCACCAACTGTTACATGTACATCTTCTGGTCCTTCCATTATAATTGGTGTATCTATATAAAATAAATTAATAAATTAATAAATAAATATAAATAATAATATAAAAAATAATATATAAATTAAAAAAAACTTACGACAATGAAAATCATCTGGTGTCATTGAATTTAATGAACGACCTTGCATTTCAATTGGTGATTGACATATTGCTGCAATTTCAGATGGTCTTTCTTTTAATTTTTCAACAAGCCAAACAAGATCACAATCACAAATAAGATCATTACTATCTAATCTTAATCTTGTCATACTACTAAAATTTTCAAATGCATCAAATGGTATTTTATGTAATTTATTATTTTGTAAAAATAAACGTTCTAATTTTGGTAAATTATTAAATGTTTTTGATTCAATTATTGTTAATTCATTATCATGAAGATATAATTGTTGTAAATTTAAAAGTCCATTAAATGCACCTGTTTTTATATTATTAATATGATTTTTATATAAATATAATATTTTTAAATTATACAATCCAATAAATGCATTTTCTTTTAAATTTTTTAATTTATTATCATTTAGTAATATTGTATCGAGATTTTTTAGTCCAATAAATGTTTCTGGTAGTAAATCAGTGATGTCATTGAATCTTAAATCTCTGAAAAATGATAAAAAAAAAAAAAAAACATAAACAATATTATAAACAATAGAATTATAAAAAATATAAATAAAAAAACTGTTTATTTAACATAAACATGGTTTCAAGTATAAAGTATGTTTGTTAGTTTTTTTTTTTTTTTTTATGTCTTTCTTTTTGTAAATACTGTGGTGTCTGGAAACATGAAACATACTTGAGTGTGCAGAAATAGATTTCTGGTTTAAATTGTAAACGAAAGTCAACATATTACTCGTAATTTTTTTTATTTTATTTACTTTTATTATTGAATGTATTTTCTTACATTCTGCGTCATCTTTTGATTTAGAAAAACGTTAAAATTAAATTGTTTTAAACATGTGTAGAAAAATAAATTTATATTTAAAAAAAAATATATGATATTATCAATGATGTCATAATAATAAATGTGAATTGATATTTAAGTAGAGAAATATATATAAAATCATCATTATTATATTACTTTTATTTCGAAAAAAAAAAAATATAAAAAAATCAGATGGTACTTGTGTCTAAATGATGATGATAGTGGGCGATCGGGTTAGCAAGTTTAAAACTGTGTTGAAAGATAAATGTTGTGGATTGGGTCGAAGTTGTTTTTTTTTTATTTATTTCAATTTTTTTTTTTTTTTTTTCTATCATGTGCTTCTTATTCTTTTACTTTTTAACTCTGTGGAATTATTATTAGCACAAGTATATTCATAATTCAAGAAAAAAAAAAATGAAACAAAATAAGCTAATATTTCTATAAAAGTAATCTTTTAAAATATTAATTTATTTTATTAAAATTTATAATTTATATTTTTATTAAATATATTGTTTAAAATACTTACAAAACTGTTGTATTTTTAAGTATTTTTGGTACCCAAGTAAGACTTTGAAACATACATCTGACACTGGTTTGATAACACCAGCATTTTGTTGGACAATTAAATATTTCTTGTTGACTTGAAACTTCCAAAATAATTCCAGTAAACAGCAAGATGATAATTTTCTTAAATCCAATTTCCATCATCAAATCAAAATTTAAAAAAATAAAAAAAAAAAAAGCTGAATAAAACTTGTTTCAATAAAAATAATCCATCAAACTATTTTAGTTATTGTTACAAATTTATGTAAATTAAATATTTGATTATATTTTATTGTATTATTTATTTAAAGAGAAGAAGCTTTCTGCCGGTTTCAATGTTTCTTCAATGACTGAAGTAAAATCGTTGATTCTGTGTATGTCGAATTAAACGGAGACAGAGTTTAACATAAAAAAAGATATCAACTTTGGATTGCGGGAGTGGTGAATGTTGGATGAACTTGACTAAAAGTATTTTTTATATTTTAAAATTAAAAAAAAATTATTTTTATATCAGAAATTTATAAATCGAAATATTGAAAAATGAAATAAAAAATCAAAGAAATAAAAATTTTAATTATTATTTTTATTATAAAATTATGTATAATAATTATTATCCAAGTGAAAGTAATCATGAAAATTTATCTTTTACTTAAAATATATATTGTGTATTTAATATATGCAACTCTTTTAATCCTTTTAAATTATATTATTATTATTTTTCAATAGTTTATCTTTACAATATACTACACAGCTAAATGCTCACGTATTTATCCAGACTATAAACATAATTGTTTCGTTTTTTATTTTATTTATTATCTTTTTGTTATTTTTTTTTTCTTCAAATTAATAACTAATAAACTTGTGTAATTAAATTAAATTATAATCCAATGAAAATATATTTGTATATATTGAGAAAAAAAAAAGAAAAAAAAAAGATGATTATTTATTGATGTAATAAAATAAAACCGGTTAAACATATAAACATGCTGATGCTTAAAGATAAATTATAAATTATAATATAAACAAACATTATATATCGAAATATATAAGTAAACTGTAAAAAACATTTAAAGAATTTATGTATTTTTTAACAATAAGAAACTTTATTTTTAATATATATTTCTTATAAGTTTAAGAGAGGAAAATTATCATGATAATTTTATTTCCTATCTTGATTTTTAATTCACATTTATACATTCACATTTATAATAAACTCATGACCACCCATGACTTTTTTTTTTTTTCGAAATAGCTAGTAGAGTTTCTTATATTAAATGTCTAATAATAACTTAAACCTTTTTATTAATTATTTTTTTGTATTTCTTTGATATAATATTCAAGCTATAAATAAAATATTAGTCAGTTATTTATTTGTCTAATGATTTGGAGCATTAATTTATTTTTAAAAAATAAATGATAAGAAATTTTAAATCCTTAGGTAAGCCAGTTATAATACTGACATTATTTTGTTCTACAAAAATCAAAATAAAAATGAAAAAATAGTAATACTATTTTATATTACTACAAGGTAATGTTTGCAAGAATAAATTTTATTGAATTTAATATATTGATGTTGCTTAATAATCCGGAACTCCATGGTTACATTGTTATACACAATTATTTAACTATGAAAAGATAATTTTTGTATTTTTTTTTTATTTACCTTAATTGAACATTTATTATTATTATTATTTATTAATTTATATAGTTTGAAATATTAAAAAAAAAAAAAAAACAAAAAATATTATACAGAAAAAATAATAATATTATATTTTAAGAAAGCAATAATTTTTTAAGCATATTAATTTACTTATTATTATTTTATTGTTTTTTTTTTTTTTTGTTTTATTAAATATTAATTTAATACTAAAAACTTAATGATTTTCTAGTCGAATTAATATTTACAATATGTGACATATTGAAAAATGTAGAAAAAAAAAAAGAAAAAAATGAAAAAAAAAAAGTTATAAATATGATTAGAATATGTGATAATGTTTTACATAAAATATACAATAATAAAATTGTAAATAATAAAAAATAATAATAATAATGATAATAAATTAATCTCATGTCATTTTAAGATAAATAGTTCTTTCTCTAACTTTACAATGTCTTAATTCACGTAATGCACGTTGTGCTTCACTTGGTGATGAAAATGCAACTCTAGCATCACCAGTTGGCATACCTTTTTCATTGTATCTTCTAATAACATTTTCTCTTTTAACATCAAAATCACGAAAAAATTCAATAATTTCATCAATATCAGCTTTAAATGGTACATTTTCAAGTGATAATACACAACCAGGTTTACCAAAACCTTCAACACAATCCATTGGTGGTCTATTCATAATCATTGGTGGACGTGGTGGCATACCCATCATACCTGGTGGTGGTCCTCTTGGACAAAAACCACCATTACCAAAACGTGGTATACCACCACCACCCATTGGTGGAAATCTTGGACGTTCATTAATACCAATTGGTGGAAATGGTGGTAATGTATCAATAATACCAGAATCACCTTGTTCTAATGCATCTAACATTTTATTACGTGATATTAAATCAATAATTGGTATTGATTTACCAAGTGGTGTACCATTTTTATTTGTTGCTCTAATAGCATCTTCAATTGATTCAAATTCACAAAAACAACCACCAAATGGTGTACCAATTTTATTAACGATCATATGTATTCTTCTTGGTACAATACCAATATCACTAAAATAATCAATAATATCACGTTCATTTATTTGAAATGGTAAACCACGCATTATAATACAATCAGATGTATTACCATCAATAATAATACTAGAATTATCATTATTTTCATAAATACGTTTAGCTTGTTTATATTTATCGTCTGTTATTAATATTGCTGTTATATTTTTTGGACCAATTTTAAGTGTTTGTTTCAATGATGCATTTGCATCTTCTGATCTTGCAAATTGTAAATATGCTGAATATTGTGTTGTACCAATATTATCTTTTTTAGTTATTATAAATAAATCATTTATTTTCCATTCACTAAATGTTTTAAGTATATCAACTTCTTTAGCAAATGATGGTAAATCAATTATCATAATACATGATGAATCATTTGTATTATTATCATTTTGTTCATCTTGAATATTACCATCACGTTCTGGATTAAATGAATTAATTGCTTTATCAAATATTGTTTCATCAAGTGAACACATTTCAATTTCTGAACCTCTAATATAACGTGTTGAATTTAATGCTTGTTCTTTACCTTCAATTTTATTAAATTTAATATATGCAATACCAACACGATTACCATGTGTATCATTTATTAATTTAATACCATCTTTACGTATATATATACCTTGAAATGCATGACGTACATCACTGTATGTTGCATTTAATGGCATATTACGTACTTCAATACAATGACCAGTATTATTACTATTATTACTATTACTATTACTATTATTACTACCAGAATTTCTATTATTTTTTAATCTATCATTATTATTACTATTATTATTATTACCAATTGATAAAAATGTATTATCAAATGGATTATTATTATTTGATTGAAATGCATTTGGATTTCTTCTACCTTCAAGTTCTTGTATTGTTTTACTTAAATTATTTTGTCCTGAATTATTATTTTTATTATTACGTGAATTATTACTATTATTGTTATTATTAGTACTACGATAATTTGAACTCGTATTATTATTATTGCTATTATTATTAAAACCAAATTCTGAATTATTATTATTAAAATTAGGACCACGTGGAAATCTAAGATCAGTTAAACGTGGTGGTTGATCATTTGGCCATGAATTACGATTATTAATATTACCAATATTTGGTAATGTTAAATTTGGTGGTAATGTATTTAAATTAATATTAGCAATACCAGGTGGTTGTAATATATTATTATTACCATTATTAATACCATTTAATGTAAATTGATTTGGAACAAGTAATGATGGTGTATTTGCAGCAACACCAGCACCTAATATACCTGGTGCAATCATCATTGTTTGCATTTGATTTTTAGGTGGTACTTCCCATATACCATTATCAAGTAATTTATTTGTTAATTGTAAATTCATTAATTTATCTTTTGGAAATTGTCCAACACAAACAACTTCTGAATTATCATCTTGTATATCTTGTGAATTTTTACGACGATCATTTGTTCTTTTATTATTATAATCACGTTCATGTGAACGTGTACGATCACGTGAACGTGAACGTTCACGACGACGACGATTATTACCACGATCACGACGATCACGTTCACGTGATCTTGAACGATCACGTCTACGACGACTATCACGTCCACGATCACGACCACGATCACGTGATCTTGATCTTGAACGTTCACGTCTATCTCTACGATCTTTATTACTTGATGTTTCACTATCATTATCACGTTTTTCTGGTGTTGTTGATAATTTTTGATGTAATTGATTTGCTGTTATTGGTGATGATGATAATGATGATGATGATGCTGCTGTTGTTGTTGTTGTTGTTACTAATGATGTTGATGATTGTAAACCAAGTGTTGATGTTGATTGTACAGCTGATGTTTGCATAAATGTTTGTAGGGATAATGTTTGTTGACGTGCTGTTTCAATTACTTTTTGCATTTCAGTACGTGATGATAGTAATAATTTTATCTTCATTTCTTTTATTTTACCACCATCATGCATCATTGCTTGACGTGCATCCTCATCAGTGCTGTTAAAAAATTTAATTTTCGTTCATTTGGGAGATTTAAATAAAAATAAAATAAAAATAAAAAATAATAATTATAATTAAAACAAAAAAATTTATGAAAATTCCATTATCTGATTAAAAAATTTATTATTGATAAAAAAAAAAAAAAAAAAAAAAAAAAAATGATTCAATAGAGTAATAATAACGGAGAAATAATGTGAATATTATATTTTAATTAATTTACAGATGTTTTTTGTTTTTTTGAAAGAAATTTACCTGAATGCTATGAAAGCATCGCCTTGTTCACCTCCAACAATGTGAACACCACCCTCTGGAATGCCCAGACCCCGGAAGAATTGACGGATGTCAAGAGCATTTGCTGACCATGCCAAATTCTGTAGTCTGATAATAACACTCATTTTTTTGTTTATTTGTTTAAAACAAAATAACAATATAAACTTGTTGAGTTGTATTATTTATTTATTTTATTTTGGATACCTGAGGGAGGTCAAGAATTTTGTTAATAAAATTTGGGGTTTTAATTTTATATTATGTTAATTAATCATTTTCATTCATCATAAGTTTTTTTTTTTTTGTTTTTTAAAAAATAGTATTCATATCATTAGGCAAAGAAAAAAAAAACAATAAGTTCCTAAAGAATCATAAATTGTCTTTGTTTCAAAGATGTTATTCAAAGATCAGTAGTTTTTTTTTTTTTTTTTTTTTTTGTTCATTTTAAAAAATACTGCTGAGTGTATAAAATAATATCAAGCTCAGGTTTATGATTAATCAGTGAAGAGACACGATATATTGTCCTTGATTGCAGCAATCGACTCGGCAACAATAACAATTCGGCATCGTTGATGATTTAAATTAAAAGACAAAATAAATATTCATCATCATGTAAACATAAATTAAAAGTGTCTTACAAAAAAATTAAAGAAAAATCACAACATTATGATAGAGAATAAAATAATCCAGTTGATAAAATACATTTTTCATTAAATTAATTTCAATTTAAAAAAAAAAATTTATCATAAGATCCTGATGCAAAAAGAGTATAATTTTTTTGTTTTTCTATAAAAAATTACAGTGTAAAATCTGCTGCAACTCAATATTTAAATAATAATTATAAATAAAATCAATTATATTAAAAAGAGAAAGAAATAAAATTGTATTTTTGTTTGTTTGTTTTTTTCAATTAAAAACGTTGTTTCTCTCTGATGACAAAAAAGTTGAATTCTAGTGTTGAAAAACACTGGTGCATTTTGTTTATTGAAGTAAAAGCAACTTGTGAATAATAGCAGCCAATATTTAAAACCAACTTAAAATATGTTGTTATGAGTTAAACAACATTCTCATCATTTTGAAAAATAATATTAATTAAATAAAAAAAAAAAATATCCATGTTTTAATCATCCATTTTCTGCTGATAGAATATATATTCCCATAAATCATAAAGTCTCATTGCTTATTGTCAATTAAATTTTTTTTATAATGATGATAATAATAATAAGTTTCAGAATATTATTAAAAATATTATATTGTTTTTCGTATATCAAATAAAATATCAATTGGAGGAAATTGAGATGCAATTCAGCTGCGATGTAACTGCTTTGAAGATTGACTGCTCCAAGGACAAAAATTAATTAACACGATATATTAAATAGCCAGATGGCATCCAAAGAATAAATATAACAAAAAAAATCAACAAGTAAATAATCACGAGTATTATTTATTGTATCAAATTGATTTTATTTATCTGTTTATAAACAGTTTTATCACTGAAATAGCAAGTCGATTGGCAATTATATATTATACTTAATAGTAAAATCAAGATAGTTTAATCATTTATACTTAAATATCCTATAATATAATTATTTAATTTTCCAATTAAATAAAAATTATTAATTTATTTTATAAAGGAAACGTTTAGTTGTTTTTTATTTTGCATCATTTGAATAATTGTAATGACGATGATACAATGATGATGGTAATTAATTCAAATAAATTATGAGAATATTCATCCTAATTTCGAATTACTTACCTTCGAAATAATAATTTAAAAATCAAAGTAAAAAAAAATAATAATAAATGTAAAATTGATTTTATAAAAATAGAAAAAAATAAACTCTTTTGAATATAAATCATTGAAGGTATTAATTTTTGGGTTTAAAAATAAAATAAAATAAATAGAAAATAAAAAATAGGTAAAAATAAAAAAAAATATTCATAAATTTGAAAGAAAAATATTTTGAGTACTATTTTGATGAAAAAATTACCTTAACAGGAACTTTGAGCAAGAATATATCTTCAGTCTTCCAAAGGTGAAGGTCTAAAACGTGTAGTTAATCGTTGTATATTAATCATGAAGATATCAACGATGATTAATTATTATTATTATTAATTATTTATTTTTATTTTAAACAAAATTGATGACAGCAATCGATGAAAATCCAAAATTTTGTTGTTAAATAACGAAGACAACAACGTTGTATATTTATTATTATTAAAAAATAATGAATTTTCTATTATTAACCACCATTAAAAATACACCAGGATAACTGACATCAATAACTGTTATTTATGTTGTTTTTTTTATCATTTTATACCTGTATATTGTTTATTTATTTATTTTAAATTTAATAATGTTTTTGTTTTTTTTTTTTTTTAACTATTTGGATAATCTAAATTTTATTTTTTTCATGGATAATATTATCACACCAACTCGCTAAGACCTGTAAAAAAAAAATAACATAAAAATAAACAAGAAAAAAGAAAAATTTATATTTTTTTCTTGTTTTATATAAATTTATTTATCAATATTAGCTAAAACTTACCAGAATTTTTTTGGATTATTTTATTTTGTTGCTTCCAATAATACCCAGCTATGATTATTTGGCATGAATTCTGAGGTGAAAAATAAAATGGCAACAAAAAAAAAATATGATGCAACGGATTCAACAAGAATTCACTGTTCTGAATTGAAAAAAAAAAAAAAAAACAAAGGAAAAAAAAAAAAAGAAAAATATTGAAACAAAAAAATTAAAAAAAAAAAAACAAATGATTGATGGATTATATTAATATCTACGCGTTGATTAATATTTAAATAGGTAAATAAATTAGGTCAAGGTATGTGAATATTATTAATTGTATTATATATTTTTTTTATTGACGACACTTGGAGGACAAACGTTGTGCCTTACAAAGTTACAAATATGGCGTCGATTCCCTGGGATTGGCAATGAAAACCCCGGACACTTTCGTGTCTCTCTCTCTCTCTTTTTATTAAGCCGCATTTTCATCAAAAAAAAAATCAAAAATCGTAAATAAAATTAAGAAAAAGTAATAATAAATAATTTAATCATTATAATTATATAAACTTAATTAAATAATCAATTTAAATATTAATAAAACAAAAATAATTAAAAGAAATTTATTAAAAATATGAAAGTGTAAAAAGGCCTTAATTTAATCGATATTTTACGCCAACTTCACAACGCCAGGTGTTAAAATAAAAAAAAATATAAATAAACAAATAATAATATAAACAATAACATAAATAATAATAAAAAAAAATTATATTAAATATAATTTATATAATATAAAATTAATATTAATAGATAAATAATCTTTTATTATTTATTCAAAAAAAAAAAAATAATAATTTAATCGAGGGCGTTGTTTATAACAGTTTAATCGAATATTAATCGAATTTATTATGTTACTAGTTTCACGTTAGATGCCGGCACGCCAACATCAAGATCTTTTTTTTTTTTTTAGTTATTATATATGTTTGTTAGTAAAAAAAAAAAAAAGTGTTATTTTTCAAATATTAAACAAAAATTATTAATTAAATAATATATTAAATAAATAATAAAATTAAAAATGGCTATGGCAACAACTCAGGTTAAAGGAAGTGGATGGCCTAGACGAGCAAGTAATAGCTCTTTTGATGGAAAACCAGTTCCAAATCAATCGGTGACAATTAACAGGACAGTCAACTTGTAAGTCTCACCATTGTTGTCAGGAAATAATTAAATAATTATTATAAATATTATTCAACAATTATATATACCTATATTTATAACTATTAATATAACTACTCATGTATTCGCGACTATTTATTTATATACAAAAAAAAAAAAAAATAATAACTTAAAATATATTTATTATTTATAAATTTTTATATATTATTCATGTTTTTTTATATATATTTTTCTTTTTTTTTTTTTTTTTTTTAATTTGACATTGTGTCAAATTAATATAAATAATCGAAAAAAAAAGATATTACAATTATGATAATTCACTAAAATTAAAAAACAGTGATTATTTTTTTGAGCTCAAGTTTGTTTATTTTTTTAATTGATAATTTTAATTTTATATATATATGATATTAAATATATAACAAACTTTAGTTCAATATCAAAATTGTATAATTATTTTTGAAGTTATTATTTATATTTATAAGAAAAAAAAAAAGAAAAAAAGAATAAATAAATAAAACACTGTAATAAATAATAATTAAATACTAAACAGGGAAAATGAGCCTGTTTTAGGTATTAATTAATTAGTGTAATATTATAATGATGATGATAAATGGGATTTAATTATTATAATAATAAAAATTACATGAATCTTGTAAGGCATTATTATTGCCAAAAAAAATATAATAATAATTTAAAAATACTCCCAATTTGTAAACAACATGTAAATCATTGATTATTGACAAACTTAATTAAAGAAAAAAAAATAAAAATAATATAAATCAAATCAAATTATATTCCCAATAAATATTATTATTTATTTTTATTTTTTTTTTTTCAAAAATAATTTATAAAAAATTGTTATAAATTGTAATTAATAACAAAAAAGAAAAAACAAAGAACAAAAAAACTATTATTGTAACATCAATAAATAATTATAATTTGAAATAAGAAAATTATTTTCTTTTAATGTATAATTAAAAAAAATATATAATATTAATAATAATTATGATTTTTTTTAATATTCATGTAAACAAAATTGTAAAATTATTTTAAATGTGAAAATTGTAAGGAGAAAAAAAAAAAAAAAAACTAAACAAAAAAATTATGATAAATGTTCATGTTATCAAAGAAATCATGTAAAAGTCAATTATAAAAATAATTATCATAAATGAATTCATGAATTAAATTCATGTTTGTGATATTATATAAATGCAAATATATATAAAAAAAAAAAAAAAAAACAAATAAACAAACAAAATGAATGAATGATTGAATCCACTATGAAGATTGTTGTTGTTGAATTAAGGCTAACTATCTATTTGTTGTAAAACTCATTTATCATAGATATCCTTTGACAAACTATACATTTGGAACGAAAGAGCCTCTGTTCGAGAAAGATCCATCAGTACCAGCAAGATTTCAACGTATGAGGGATGAATTTGATAAAATTGGCATGCGAAGAAGTGTCGAAGGTGTACTGCTGGTTCATGAACATGGTCTTCCTCATGTGCTTCTTTTACAATTAGGAACAACATTTTTTAAATTGTAAGTATAACAATAAGAAAAAATTAAATATTATATTTTTTAAATAAATTTTTAATCTAATATTAATTTGTAATTATTAATTTTTCAGACCTGGTGGAGAACTTAATGCTGGTGAAGATGAGGTAGAGGGCCTAAAACGGCTCCTTACTGAGGTAAAAGTTGTCTCGGCATCCTTAATCCCATTTAATTATTATTGTGGGATTATTAAGGTTTAGCCATTTGTTATTTGATAAATTATAATTATAGTATTATTATATAGATTAAAAAAAAAAAAACAATGATATTTATATATACCTATATATTTTTTTGTTTTTTTTTTTTTTTGTTTTTATTAAATTATATATTGTTAATACAATAATAATGTCAACAAAATATTTGTAGAACTAATGTAACTGGGCATGTAGCTCGATAATTATTTATCTTTTCTTAGCTTTTCTTTTATCATTTATCATTTAATATTATTTATTTATTTTTTTATTTTTCAATAAAACTATTTTAATATTCTTTTATAAATATATTAAATATATATATATTTCTATTTTATTTATTTTTCTTATCTTGTTTAAATAACGTGCTGCATGCCCGGACACTTTGATGTTCCTTGTAGTTAACGAATAATAATTTTCATGAAAATATAATTAAATAAATGTATTCATGAAATGCTAAGAACATTGTTAAAAAGTTTGATAAAAATAGAAAAGAAAAAAAAAAAAAAAACGACAAATATGTAACAAATTGTTGTACGAAAAAGAAAAAAAAAACAGAAAAATTGTCTGATTTTTAATTAAATATTTAAACAATATTTGTTTTGTTTTTTTTTTTTTTTTTTTTAAACAAAAAAAAAGCTATATTTTAAAATTTGTAATTTTTTGATTTTATTTAAATTTTGCACGTTGAGTGAATATAAACAAAACCAAAATAAATAATAAACTTTGTTCTTAGTCGCGATGAAAATTGTAAAAAATTTTATGTAATGAAAAATTATGGTTTTAAAGAAAAACAAAACCAATTATATGTCATCGTGATTTATTTAATTAAATAATTATTATTTTAAAAATAATTTTTTTTATATATTTTTTTTTAATATTATTTTATTAAATATATTATTATAATTTTTTTATTGATTTAATTACAGACATTGGGAAGACAGGATGGTGTAAAACAAGAGTGGGTTATTGAAGATACAATTGGTAATTGGTGGCGTCCAAATTTTGAACCACCACAATATCCATATGTACCACCTCACATAACAAAGCCAAAAGAGCACAAACGATTATTTCTTGTTCAATTACAAGAAAAAGGTACATCGAGTATGGATATTTTTGAAATTTTTTATTTACAATTAATTAGTTTATAATTATCTATTTTAACTCAATTAATTCTTATATTTTTTCATTTTTATTTTATAAAATCATTTAAACAATTTAATTAACTAATCTTGTAAATAATTCAGTCACTTGTTTTGTTCTTTTCTTTGATTAATTTTATTTTAATATTTTCTGTAATCTAATTTATATTTATTTTATTTATATATTATTTATTTATTCTATTTGTTTCATTCTAACAACACAATTTTCCTTTTTTTTTTAAACAAATATTTATATTTCTAAAAAATAATTTAAGAATTAATTTTTTTTATCAATTTAGAATATTACTATTTATTTAAATCATTTAATTTTATTTACTAATAAATTTTTATTTTTATTTTTTCAGCTTTATTTGCTGTACCAAAAAATTATAAACTCGTTGCAGCTCCACTTTTTGAATTATATGATAATTCTCAAGGATATGGTCCAATAATTTCATCATTGCCACAGTCACTCTGCAGGTAAATTATTAATAAATAATATTAAAATATAAAATATTACATTATAACATGAAAAAAAAAAGTTAATTAATATTTTTTTTAATAATATTTTCTTTTGCAGATTCAATTTTATCTATATGTGAATTAAAATTTATGAACATTCAAGGATGTTATGAATATTATATTAAGTTAATTATAAATAACCCATAACTGGACAAAAAAAAGAAAAAAAAAAAATGAATAAACTGTGCGAACTACATTATTAAATAATAAATAAACAAAAAAAATTATGAAATCAATTGTATGTGTGTATATGCTGACGAGTGTGTAGAATAAAATTCAGTACTTTGTAAAATATAAGTTGCATTTAAAAATATAAAAAAAAATAATAGAATTTTCTAAATATACTTAATTGTTTAATTATTATTTTTTTTATATTTGTAATAATTTATTATATTTATAATTTTTTAAATTTGGTGACTTTACACGCCATTTTGTAATTTAGTTTATAATAATTCCGTCATTCAGCGCCAATGTTGTTCTGTGTGTGAAAAAAAAATAAAGAAAAAAATATCACTCTTGTTTTAATTGTAAATTTTGATAGATAAATAAATAACAAACTTTCAAAAATTATAATTTTAATTCAATTAAAGTTTATTAAAATTATTAATCAATAAATAATGGAGTTGGAAAATTCTGGACTTTCAATAACAATTGAATTTGGGTAAATATATTTTCTAACCTCAAAAATTATAACAATAACATTGCCAATAATTTTCCCGCCATTATTATTAATATTATTTAAAAAATAAAAAAAGTAAATATTTATTTATTTTTTAGTGGAGGTGCTGAACTTCTTTTTAATAAGAAAAAAAAACATCAAGTTAGTTTACCTGGAGATAAAGAGTGTTAGTAAATTACTGTTAACAATTTTATTTATTTAAAAATTTTTTTAATAATTTATTTTATAAATTATTTCCACAGGGACATTGCAAAATTTAATTTTTTGGATGAGAGATAATTTATTGACTGAAAGAGAAAAATTATTTATTCAAAATAATACTGTGTAAGTATTTTTTATATTAATTATTTAATTATTTAATATAATTTTTGCAAATAATCATAGCAAGATGTTGCCAACAGTATCAAAATTAAATAATAAATTAATAATTTTATAATTAATTATTATTTTATATTTTTATCATAGACGTCCTGGTATCCTGGTGCTTGTAAATGATGCAGACTGGGAACTTTTGGTATGAAAATAATTATTAAATTTAAATTCTCATAATAAAATTTCTAAAGTAAAAAAGAAAATCTTTATAATAAAGTTTATCCAAATCACGTAGTTGTACGTGGGTCATCTGAAATTCTATAAAATTAAATCCACAAAAATCTAGCAATTTCATTCAATATTACTTGACAAATTTTTAAGCTTTAAAAAAACAATTTCTTTTTTTAAATATTTAATAATATTAAAATACCAATATATTCACTTTACTCATCTTGAGTACCTAATAAAAACACCAAGCATATAAAATAATTTAAAAATTTTAAACTCCCACTATACAAAGTGGAAAAAGAAATTTTTTATAAATTTATAAATGTACAGTTGAAATACAACAGAGTTTTGTAGGATGAGGTTGCTATTAAGATAGTCTTATTCATAGTGGAAAGAGTATTCTCAAGAGTAGATGGACCAGCAGGAGGGTTTGTGTTAAAAAAGAAAAATAGCTTGAAATAATAAAAAATAAAAGTTAAGAAATGGTTGAAGTGAATAATAAAAAAAAAAAAAAAAAAAAACAGACTGTAGAAAGATGATGGGTTTGCCCATTATTATGATAATATCCACATTTTATAAAAAGCTCTCTTGCATGCCACAGTGGTATCCTTTCGTATTTTCATTCTCATCTTTTAATATTTTTATTTATTTTTTATTTTTTATCATAGTTTCTTTTCATCTATGCAAGATTATTTTATTTTTTATTTTATTTTTCACACATGGTTTTTTTCTATCTTTATAATATCAAGTTTCTTTTTGTTTTTTAACTCAATTATAATTTTTTTTTTTTTATTTCTACAAAAACTTACAAGCCAACTACAGATATATTTATGTTTTTTTTTTTTTTTTTTTTTTTGTTTTAAATTTTTATTTTTATAAATTATTAAGTGTAGACGCAAGACGTTCTGACTTTAAGACCATGCTTAAAGCTAAAGTAGTTTTGCCCTCGTCGTAGTTGTCGACGTGATAAACTGTGGGACCTAATTGAGGGCGGGTTGTGCAAAACTTATAGCATGAAATTTATTAAGCTAGAAAGATGATGGCTTGTTGGATGTAAGAGAAATAAAATAAAAAATAAAAAAGATATAGTTAGCCAAAAAAGGGCTAAAGAAGTTATATACAAACTAAAATTATAACTGATGATTTACGTAATTTTTACAGGGACAAGGAGAATACAAGCTGTGTTCAAATGATACTGTAATGTTTATATCAACACTTCATGGTGGTTAAAATATCTTTGTCAACAGATATTAATAAATTATAATATTACATCAACATAAAAAAAAATAAAATAAGTATAAAATTATGTAATGTATATTTTTAATTTTCTTAAAACAAATAATTGATAATTTAATTTAACAAAAAATATATATATATTTTACTATCATCAGCAATTTCAAAGAAGATAATAAAATTTCTTGAGAGCCAAATAGAAGTATAGTACCTTTTGGATAAGTTTAACGTAATGACCATAATATAAGGATGTAGAAAAGGGTCGTGAAAGAAAACTGAAAAGGTTGACACTTTGGATACTTGCCAAGTATTATTGCAATAGTCTTTATATATTTTTATTTTTTTTACTTTTACATCAAGTTTATTTTATTTTTTCAAATTTTCTCACTCTTGAGTTTACCTACTTGAAATTTTTTCTCTTTTATATTTTTCTATTCTATTTTTTCATTCAAAGAAACTATTTTTTATTAACAAATTAAATTCTTATAAAATTTCGATTTAAATTTTATAATAAAAAAATAATTTAGATTATTAATTTCTAAAGATTAATAAGCTAAATTATTTTATTACAAATACTTTTAAAAAAACTCAATTAACTAAAACATGATTTTTCTTTTTTTTTTCTTTCTTATTATTTGAAAGTTTTGAGTTACAATTTGAAAGATTTAGCTAAGAAAAAGATATTACGAACAAATGAAAAATTTCTTTACTTGTGAATAATGATTGGATGGTTTTTTTTTTTTTTAATACTTTTTTTATGTGTCCGAGTCAAGTAAATGGGCATCAATTAATCACGTAGTGTCTGAGAATGAAAGTAAAATAAAAAAAAATTGAAATAAAAAAAATAAAAAAAATAGTAGAGGGTTGCCAAGTTAATGGGCTTGGCGTCGAATGGCCGAGTGATCAATTGTGTCATCCATATGATCAAAATGAATTTTTTAAAATAGACAATATCATGGAAATTTTTGTATATAATTTAATTATTTCTAGTATAATTTTATCTTCAGTTTATTATTATTCAAGTCAATTAACTGAATTAATTATTTAATAAAAATAAATTAAATTATTTAATTTTTTAATTTTTATAATTTGCCAGTTGTCTTGAAAATTTATTCTTAATTGTCATCAGATAAATCTACGTGTTAATTGTTATGAAAAAAAAAAACAATTCAATTAATTATTAAAATTTTTTATAATAAAACTTTAAGCTAATTTTCAATTTAGATTGATCTTTTAATATATTTTTTTAATAATATTTTAACAACTTAATTTTCAATTTTTTTTATCTACAAACTTTAACTGTTAAATAAATTATTTTTTTATTTATTTTTATCTAGTTTATAAAGTATGCCAAGTACTTGTTTTATATTTTTATTTAAAACTTTTATTCTTTTTATAATTTATTACAGCGAAAAATACAACATATATTTTACATAACTTTTTAAAAATTTATATTTTTTAGTTAACTTTTTATTTAATTGAGTCATAAGTTTAACTTTTTTTTTTTTATTAAATAGTTAATTTAGTTTTATTTACTAATTTGTTTCTTAGTTGTATAGATACAAAGAAATTTTTTAAGGTGTTTATTAAAAAAAGAAATAAAAGTGAGTTAAAAAATAAAATTAAAAAAGAAAATAATAATTAAAATTGTAAATAATAATGATAAAACTTTTCACAAGATTCATAAAATTTTATAAATTATTTCGATTTACAATTTAATATTTTATTTGATATTTTAATTGGATTCAAATTCACCTGCTCTTTTTCTTAATTATCCATCATTTTTTTTTTTTTTTTTTTTATTGATAGCTTGGTCAATATATCCACCTCTCTTAACAGTGTCATTAGTAAAAATAATTTTAAACAAGAAATTTTTTAAAACTGCTTGCTTCAGTTGCTCTCAGTTCAGTTTCAGTTTAAACAGCACCACAAGCTATACAACTCAACAAATCTGAACCATCATCTTGATAAAAAAAAAAATCATTACAAAATGGCACGTTGGTTTTCATTTGTATTTATCATCACACTCATCGTTTGTCTTGCTCAGGTAAATTATTTTTTATTACTAAAAAAAATAAATAAATAAATAAAAATATTATGAGAAAATATTTTTTGTTTTAAAATGATTATTATATTATTTTATTTACAATTTTATACAGGCTTTTCCAGCATCTCAACAAGCAACAACCAATCCACCAAGTAAATCTATGGACAATATGGAAAATTCTGCTGACAAATTAAATTTAATTCCAAATGAAAGTAGTCCAAAAAATAATTAATTTTAATTTAAACAGATATTGTTTTAAATCCATCCTTGAATAATACTGATGTAACTTTAAAATCAGCAATAATAATTAAACTTTTCATTGTTTTTTTCATAATTTAAATAAATATATATAAATTCAGGAATGAAAAATAATATTTATAATTGAAAAATTGATCTTGATTGAAATTAAATAAATAAATAAATGTTATGAGTTAATAAATATTTTAAAAAATTTAAATAATTATTTGTTGTTATTATTTGTTAACATTTATTTATTATAGTTATTATAAATTTTATTCTGTCGTTTAATTTTAAAATAAAAGATCAGATACAAAAGATCAGAGATTCTAATAATAAATATAAAAAAAAAAAAAAAAACCAATCTTGATAAAAAAATAAATTATGATTTTTTTTACAGTACAAAGTAATGTAAAAAGCTTATAATATTAATTTATTTTTAATATTAAATAATAATTATATTGTTTATTAAAATAACTATCATTTTTTTAATGAATTTTTTCAGAATAATTTTATATTTTATTATTTGACCTAAAAAAACAAAGTAATTAAATAATTATCATGTATTTATTCGTTTATTTTTAATATTAATTAATTTTTAATATATTTTTTTTTATTTTTCTAACTCATTTTGTTTATAAATTTAATTAAAACAAAAAAAAATTTTATAAATAAATTTAATTAACTTTACTAATGACAATTCAAGATATCAATTGCTTAAAAATTTTTTTATATAATTAATAAAATAAAAATAAACAAGTAAATTATAAAAAATATTACTATAATTATAAATAAATAATTTGAATAATTTAAATTTTCCCGCCTTTGAAAAATTAAATATGGCGTCCATTGACTCCCTCAGCGCCATGTTCAGCCATCTTGTGTGCCCTTCTTTATGCGTGCCCCACAGAGCACCACAGAGTAACTAAAAACCTTGAAGAAAAAAGAAGCAGAACGGAAGCGTCCTTTTTTGGCTGTTGAATTTATACATTTTATTGTGATAAATAATTCAGTGATAATTAATAAAATACATTAATTAAGCACAATAATTAATTGGTTACCTGAAAAAATAATAATTAACACTGAAAAGCTTTGGGTTATTTGCTAAAAATGGGTAAATATAATTTCTATTTTTGTATCATTATTGCCAATTTTATTTTAACATTTTATTCATAATATTTTTATTTTTTAAAGATGCTGAGTGTAATATAAGTGACATCTCCCTGTTCATCATGATATCTACTTTGGTATGATAATATTCCTTGTATATTTATTTTAATATAAATATCGCTAATCGTCGTTTTTGCGTTGTGGTAATTTTTTTTTTTTTTTTTTTTTTTTATTGCGTCGTATTTTGCGAGTGTCCGCCATTTTGCGTCATATTAGTGATATTTTTTTTTTCAATAAAAAATATCAATTGACAAGCAAATAACAAATCATCATCATATATACAACATTACATATATTTTTATCGTTTTTTTTTTTTTTTAAATTGAAAAACAATGTTACCCTCTGGACCACTTAATTCAATTTTTTTTCTTTTTTTTCATTTTTTTTTTTTTCACTCTTGGGATTAATTTTGTCATTTTATGCTTTCTTATGAGTGTTTTTTTTTTTTTTTTTTTACCTATTTTATTTTTCCGCCTCCTGGAGCTTTTGTGACAATGTCTGCAACCCATCAGCATAAAATGCGTGATTTTATGAGCCGTAACAAGTAGACAGTTTCGTGTTACATTTTTCTAAAATACCCTTAACATTGTATTCATTTTCAACTGTCTTGGTGAAAAAACTTTACCATTTGAGATACTCTAAACCTTCTACAATCTATAACAATCAAAATAATTTTATTTATTATTTAAAAATAAATATAATATATTTTATTTATTAAAAAAATTTTTTATATAAAATAATAATTAACATTAAATTGTTATTCATTTGAAAATAATAATTTTATATAATATCAACACTTAAGTATCAATTAAAAAAAAAAATTTTATTATCAAAATTTATTAATATCATAAAAAAATATATAAAAAATATAAAAATTTAATTATTTTATTTTTATTTTTTTTTTATCTTAAATATATTTTTATTTTTGTCATTAAAACTTTCATCAAATCATCAAATAGACTCATGATAATCAAATATTTTAACTGTTTTAATAAACATTTTCTCTACACGTCAATTGTCCATTTTGTGGATCCATAATAATCACTTTTCTTTTTTTATTTTTTATCTTTATTATACAATTAGACTTTGATATGTCTATTATATTTTAATCATAAAAAAATATATAATTTACTTTTTATTTTTTTTAATCTCAATTTTTCCTTTATCATCATCATGATGATGATTAAATAAAAAACGTAAATAAATATATTGATATAAAATTTTTTTTGATTGAGAAAAAGTAATTTGGATTTATCCATGTGATGAAACCCTGGGGATTTTACAATTAGGTTGGCAAGTCAATGAGGATGACCTGATGCCAAATGATGAAAAGGAAAATACAAGTATATATATACATTGTATGTAGTGAAAAGTCGATAATTTGTCCAACAACTAAAGACAACATCACTAGACTTTAACTATGTATATATATATATATATATGATACTGTTAAAGTCACTAATGTTGTACCCAGTGGATTGACACTTGGGATAGAATATTCGACGTGCTTTGAAACCAATGTTACAAATTCATGTCCCAAGGGACAAATGTACTGACCCGTATCTTGACTAGATGATCGTGACTTGGGCATCTAACGTGTCAACAATCTTTGACCAGTTTAATCAGACACATTGCACAAGTTGTTCAATTTTTTTTGGATATTATTATTGATCAATTGTTTATCATCATTATTTTGATATTAATTTTATTCATTTTTTTTTTTAAATAATAATATTTATTATTTTATATATACATACAAGTTTGATGGATCAATATTGTTAGAGGTTTTATAAATATGGAGGGTCAAGGGTTGAATGATGATATCATTTATTGGCAAGATGAAATTGATAAAATTTCATATGATGGATTAGTTTTAGAGTAGTTGAGTTTTGAGGAAATAAGGGATTGTTAGTTTTCATCATGATGAAATTTAATTTTTCATTATTATAAAATATGATTCAACTATTACATTTAGTTTTATTAATTAATTTATTTTTTAAAATTATTATTATCATTAAATTTGCTAGACAAAATAAAACACAAATAAAATGATTTATTTTTTTAATTCTCAATAATTTTTTTTAAATTAAAAATAAATCAAGGCATCAAATTAATATTGATAATAAATTCATGTATTATTTTGTTAATTTAAATTATTTTATTTTATTTTTTTTTGGCACATGTTTTTATTGACATTAATTATGAAATTAAATAAAAATATTAAATTCATATGACAAAATTAAAATTGATAAATAAAAATTATAATTGCACTTGTTTTTATTATTTTTTTTTTAATTTTATTTTTTTAAAAATTTTGTACGAGTGCCAATAGAGTCATTAATATATAATACCTTGATTTTTATTTTTTATGATATAATAATTCAACTGGTTTAATTATAAAATAATATACATGTTTTGTTGTAAAAGATAAAATGAAAATTTAACTTTTATTTATTTTTTTTTATATTTTTTATTGTAATGAAATTTTTTTTATATTATTTTATTTATTATGTTTTTTTTTTTTTTTTTGCTTTGGATAAAAGCCAGTATCATTTGTGTGTTGTTAAAATTACGATCGACAGTCACGCAATGAATCTTTTACCTTTTAACCATCAGCTAAAGTATACATTTTAGTAGCCCTTCACACGAGGGTTTTTATTTTTTTATTTCTAATGTTAGCTTTTTCACTGCCTTCAATATATATTTAACCAGAATCACTTTTTTTATTTTTTTTTATTACTTTTATTTAATCTTATTGATAATATTTTTATTTAATTATTATTATTATTTTTTTTATTAAAAATATTTTTATTTGATATATGAATTAAATTTTAATATATTTTCAAGTAATATATATTGAATTTAATTTATACAATATTGAATAAATAATTTTTCAATTTCAATTGATGATTAGTGAATCAATGATTGGTCTTTTTCTTAGTTGTACAATTTCAATTGAAGAGCATCCTTTATATCGTTGGGTTTGTCTAGTAATTGACTAACGATTCACAAGTACTTCTTGTTCAACACGACCACTATGAGATTGATAAATCAAAGCTATTGGCTATGTTGATATTGAATTCACATGACTAACGATTTAACATAAAATTTTATTGATTATACAAAGACATGTTTAAATGAATTTTATCATTAAATTCACTTGACAAATTTAAACACTTGTTATTGATTATTTTTTAATTTTATAAATTTATATTTTATTATTATTATACTTTTTTATTTTTATTTTTTTTACATCTCAGAATCACTTAATTTTTTATTTACTTAATTTTTAAGTTGATTATAAAATAAAAGAAAAAAAAAAAAATTAGACTTGTTAAGTGTTTAGTAATCGTTTAAAAAAACACAAAAATAAAAAAGAAATAATATAATTGAGAGAGGTTTTCAAGACAAAAGAATACTTTAAGAAGGGCTGTTATCCATTAGTTTTTTTCTTTGACAAATTACAAAAAAATAAAATAGTCATTGTTGTCTTTCCACTTTGTTTATATTTTTTTTTTTTATTTGATTTTTCTTTTTTTTTTTCCATCAACTCCTTTTATTTATTTCTATTTTTTTTTCTTTTTTTTTTTTATTGCAAAGATGAAACACTGGGTTAAGATATCTTTAGAAAATATATAAAAATAAAATATCCTCGTAAAAGGTACAAGGTAAATTCAAGAATAGATGTCATTTGTGTGTGTATGTGTAACTTTGTATCTTTGATATAGGTATATGTTTTTTTTTTGTGATAAAGGCAAAATACTTGAGTGAGAAATATAAAGTAAAAAAAAAAATTCACATTGGAATTTGATATCTGTATTTTTTATTTTTTTTATTTCATCATATATATTTTTATTTATTTTTTAAATTTTCAATGAGATCTTATCACCCTTCATTTTCATTTTTATATTTATTAAAATAAATATTTTTTTTTGTTACATTATTTATGTAATAAAAATTTTATTATTTTATTTCAAATTATAATAAACATTTTAATAATTCAATAAACCTCTCTAATTAATAAAAATAAATATATTTTATTAAAATAATTATTTTTAAATAAAAAAAAAGTATTTATTATCTTTAAAATATAATAATTCCTGAGGGTATAATATTTGAATTGACGTATCTCATCGAACGACAAAAGTCAAAGGATCAAAACTTCCTCCGTGTCGAGGGATTTCGAACTTGGTCGATTACAAACTTCTTGGTGGAAGACTTTGTGATGACATTGGGCTATTAGAAAGTGCTTCTATACCAATGTGCCATTACCATCAATATATATATATATCTATATATCTATATATATACAATCATTCAACCCTTTTCTCAATGGATTTTACTATAAATCTGTCTTATTCTCTTTAACTACTTTTAAACAAAATCAGAGTATATTATTCTGTTTTCTCTAAATCGATGAACATTATGTTTTGAATGAAAACGACTGAATTCCAAATGATAATTAGCTAGTTATGAAGCTCATAAATTTTATGAATTTTCAACAAACATTATTAACAATTATTATTTTATCAATTTAATTATATTAAATTAAATATTCAATTTTTTTTTTTAAATTTTTTTCTTTGAATAATAATTATTTAATAAATTTATAAAAATATTATTACAACATATAAGTATTTATAAAATTTTAAAAACTTTTTATACATAGCTTGTTTTTTCTTTTTTTTTCTTTTTTATTAAAAAAAAAAAAAAAAAAAACCAAGTAATTACTGTGAGTAAAAGGTTAAAGTTCAATAACTCGAATACAAGTTTCGATGAATTTTAGTTGAACAATGTGCGGCTACCTCAGGCTATATAAACTTTTAGTTTTCAAAATGAGAGGGTATATAAGGTGAAAGATATTGTCCAGCAATGTAAAATCTGGTTGGTTTGAATATATATAGTTTATAATATGAACACGTGGTAAGTTTGAGAGGTCTTCGCGGTTTATTATAATCAAGCCACACAAACCAAAAGACAAAGAAAGATAAATAAAGCTTTCTAAATTATAATACATAAAATTTTATATACATAGTTTTATTGTAGAAAAAGATAGACAAATATAATAGTATATGTTTAACATTAAAATATGGTACTTTTGTTGCAAATTAATAAATTTTCTTGTAATTAAAATCTATGTGTTGATATTTTTAATCAAACAAAATGATTCACTAAAAATGCTATTTTTTATTAGTTTATGCATATATTGTTGCATTTAAATTTCATTTTTAAAAATTATTTTAAATTAAACAGAAAACAAATTAAATAAAAATAATATTTCTATTAATTTTTTTTAACAAATAATTTATCTAACATGATATTAATTAATTTGAATTATATATAAATCAAATGATCATTTTTATATTAATTTAAAAAATTTACTTTTCGTTTCAAAAGTAAATTAAAATTAAATGAACAAAAATAAAATTGTCATTTATTAATTATGATATAACACAGATAATCTTCAAGACAATACTAATAAAAAAAATATCTTAAATTACTTTTGAAATAATAATAATTACTGAGCATTAATTTAGTTTTATTTTTTATCTCATTAAGAAACTGATATTAAGTATCAGGATAAGATTGAACATAAAAAAATAAATAAAAAAAAAAAAAAGTATAAAATGCATTCCAGTTGGTTGATCTGTCTGATATTCCATTGGGAATTGTTTAACTATGAAAATCATTGAACCATAAATTGTCATTGAAGCTTGATGATGCTTTTTGTAGAAAAAAATTTTTTATAAATATATTTCACAATAACTGTCAAATATTAATTGAATTTAAATTTTTATATTTCAATAATTTTTCATGACTTTGTCTTTTATTTTTGTATTGATCAAAAAATTGAAAACTTGAAGACATTATTTTTCATGAAACTCATTTTCTTGACCCTAAAATATTTTTTATTTTAATATCGACTACATGAACTCTTTTGTCATGCATTGTTTTTTTTTTGCAATTTTGAATTGAACTATTATTATTTTTTTCTCCTATATAATATATAATATTAAAAAAAAATTAAATTTAAAAAAGTAGTTGAACTTTGTAAAATTATTTATTGATATAAGTAGGTTGAAAAGAAAAAAAAAAGTTTTTGATAAAAAAAAATACCTAGAGATCTCTTGTACTATCTTCTTTTGCTTTTTTTTAATTTTTTTTTTAGCCTTTCTATTCAAGAAAAATCTTTAAAGTTTGATATTACCCTGGCAAGTGTCCATGGCAATTTTATATATAACTTAAAAAATATATTAACATATGTATTTGTACGCCACTTTAATGTCATGTGTAACTTATATATAAAATTGCCATCAGCAATAAAATTTTTCTTCAATTATTTACATTATATTTTCTTTAATTTTATTTTTTTAAAAACTTGAAAATTTTATATATTAAAATAATATTATGATGAATCAATTGAATAAATAGAAAAATAATTTACAAAATTTTATTATTATTTTATTTTTTATTTATTATTATTTTTTGAATTTTAAATTTTCTTTTTTTTTTGTTGAAGTATTTGATATTGTTTATTCAAAATAATATTGAGTTAATTATATTTAAATTTTTTTAAATTTATATTTTCATTTTAATTTAAAATTGCTAGTACAAAGTTTAATTTCATTGTTAAAACAAGTACTTATAGTTAGTTTGTATTTGCTTATTCAAGTCACAATTTAACTTGACTGTTTTCTCTTTTTAATATCAATATTTTTAGCTATCTATCTACATTGAATCATTTTTTAAATTAATTACAAGTTAGATTATATGAATTTTGAGGATTTTCACTTCCTCAAACTCAAGAACTAAACGTGAGAAAATTTCTAAAAATTCATAGAATGTTTGTTTTTTGATGCTCTACAAGATAGTGAAAAAAAATATCGAAGAATAATTTTTTTTCGAAAAACGCTATTTCTGAAAAAATAGCCTAACTTTGGCCAACTGGACGTGGCCGTTTTTAATTTTACGACTTCAGGTAGTTTCTATTGGTGTAGAAATAGTCAGAGCATATTGTAAAAGTATTTAAATGATGTTTCTATCCCGTTTCAAAATATAAAAAAAAAGAAAAATCCAAAGTCAAAGCCTCTAGAATTTCTATACCAATGACAAGTCAATTTATATGAATTTAGAGGATTTTCACTGTCTCAAAGTCATAAAATAATCGTCGGAAAATTTCTAAAAAATCACAGAATGTTTGTTTTTTGATGCTCTACAAGATAGTAAAAAAAAATTTTTAAAAATAATTTTTTATAATTTTTTAAATTACTTACAAGTTAGATTATATGAATTTTGAGGATTTTCACTTCCTCAAACTCAAGAACTAAACGTGAGAAAATTTCTAAAAATTCATAGAATGTTTGTTTTTTGATGCTCTACAAGATAGTGAAAAAAAATATCGAAGAATAATTTTTTTTCGAAAAACGCTATTTCTGAAAAAATAGCCTAACTTTGGCCAACTGGACGTGGCCGTTTTTAATTTTACGACTTCAGGTAGTTTCTATTGGTGTAGAAATAGTCAGAGCATATTGTGAAAGTATTTAAATGATGTTTCTATCCCGTTTCAAAATATAAAAAAAAAAAAAAAATCCAAAGTCAAAGCCTCTAGAATTTCTATAACAATGACAAGTCAATTTATATGGATTTAAAAGATTTTCACTGTCTCAAAGTCATAAAATAATTGTCGGAAAATTTCTAAAAAATCACAGAATGTTTGTTTTTTGATGCTCTACAAGATAGTGAAAAAAAATTTTAAAAAATAATTTTTTATAATTTTTTAAATTAATTACAAGTTAGATAATATGAATTTTGAGGATTTTCACTTTCTCAAAGTAGGTCTAGAAAGTTAGCACAACCTTTATGGCACAATCACTTGTTACTATGATAGGAATTTTGTGCAAATTATGTGCAAATTATGTGCAAAATTATTAATTTTTGTGCACTTATATATTTTTTTTAATTAATAGTTGTGCTACCTTAAACCCAAGATAGCACAACTTTTTTGTTTATCAACATAGAGAAAGGCTGTTAGGGCCATAATTTTGGCCATAAAGTTGTGCTATCTTGGGTTTAAGGTAGCACAACTATTAATTAAAAAAAATATATAAGTGCACAAAAATTAATAATTTCGCACATAATTTGCACATAATTTGCACAAAATTCCTATTATAGTAACAAGTGATTGTGCCATAAAGGTTGTGCTAACTTTCTAGACCTATCATTATTGAAATTAACATATTTATTTGCATTAATTAATATATTTATTTGGATAATTATTTTTATGATGTAAAACATGTGGTTCTAGTAAAATACAAACAAAACTATAACTCAATTAAATTTCTACTTATTTTCTTTCAATATTTTTGTCAACAATTGTTTGTGTTGTGAAATGTTTTGTGAAATATTTGATAAATCATGCAACTTAATATTAATATGTTTTATCAATTCTGTATAATTTTTTTTAATTATCTGAAAATTTTCTATTGGTCCAATAAAATCAGTAATGCTATGAGCAAAAGCTTTGAGTCCAATAAATCCACCATAACCATTGGCACCACGATAATACATACCAACACCATGAAATGGCATTTTTCCTGGTGCATTAAGTATTTGTATATCAATATATGGAACTATTGATTGTGAAGCATCTTTTTTTAAATCAGTTATTTGTAAAGATATATAGTTTAAACCTGGTTCACTTAATACTGTATTTATTGTTGATTTAGTTGATATATCTGGATTTTTTAGTTCCAATCTTTTAAAATATTAAATTAATAATTAATTTTTTTAATTTAAATATATTTATTTAAATTTTTAATACAAAAACTTACTCATATAAATCAGTAATATCAGAACCAATCCATTCTCTTGATTTTTCTTTTAAATTTGATGGCACTGTTAAACTTTGTTTTTGTGCAATAATTTTTATCAATTTTTTATCATCTGAATAATTATGAATTTGAAATCCAACACCTGTTAAAAAAAAAACATAATAAATTATATTTTTTTTAAATTATAAAAATTATATACTAACATGGTATTATTATTATACCTGTAAGAAAATTATGTTCATCAAATTCAATGTCATGCATTATAAAACCATTGATATGTGAAACATCTACAAGCATTCTTTTATCATAAATTTTTTGTTTATTTAATGGTAACCATGAAATTGTTTTATTTGAAATTTTACCATTAATTATTTTACCTTGTTGTATTTCAAAATGCAATATTTTATTTGTTATTTTTAAACGTATTCCAGTTACAAAACTAAAATATATATTTAATTTAATTAATTATAAATATTTTATAATTAAAAAAAATTAAATATACTTACTAATTTGGAGATGTTTCAACGAGTTGTAAACTAATTGAACGTATAGAATGTTCAGAAAGTTTATCTTCATATTTTATTTGACACATTTGTATATTTTCTTCATTATCATTGTTTATTAAATTATATTTTTCTTCTATCAATGTTTGATTTTTTGTTTGACTTCCATATTGCTCAATTTTTTTATTATTTGAATATTTTATTTTAGCATATTCAAAAGAACGTTCCCAATTTTTTTGCTGTTTATTTACAAAAAAAATTAAATTAAATTTTTATAATTATTATCATTTAATATTTATCATTAATTTTATATTACATTATGATAAACAGTAATTTCTTCTACCAAATCCATTGATAGACAACTTTCTTCAATCTTAGAAACCCAAGTTGAATAACCATTTTTTTCAATTTCAAAATATGGATCTTCTGTATCATCATTATACAATGGCCCAATATAAAATTGCTTAAAACGAACAAAATTTTGATACGTTTCATCTAAAAGCAATAATAAATTAATTAATTATAAAAAATTAAAAAAATAAATAAATTAAATACAACCTTTTACGTGTTCATTTAAATCACAACTTCGAACAACATTTGAAGCTAATTTAATAGCTTCTTGTGCTTTTTTAGAAATTTCATAAATATCATTATAGCATTGTTCATATATTTTTGCTATTTCAAGTTGTAGCTGAATTTTTTTAATATGATTATCTATATTAGGTTTATCTTCAATTGTTATTTTATTATATTTATGAACACGTACATATACAAATATAAATGCACTTTGATATGTCAAAGTTATGACATTTAAATAATCATTATATATTTGCCATTGTTCATTTTCTAATAGACATTTAGATTTGACCTTGATTGTTAAAAAAAAAATAAAAATTTAATTTATAATTAATATTTTAAAAATTATTTTTTCATTGACTAATTTGCTAATTTATAAACTTACTTGTGCATTAATATGTTGACGAATTAATTCAAAAAAATCATCAAATTTTACACTATCAGTTTTTTGACGTGAAATAAATTTATTAACAAAATTTCTTATTTTATTTTTTTCATTTTCTTCTTCATATATATTATCAATTTGTTTTTCAACATCTTTGATATTATAATTATACATAATTTTTGACAAATGATCATCGTAGTAAACTTTGATGTTGTTTAATTCTCTGATAGCTTCAGTTAATTCCATATTAATAACAACATAATCAATGTAACTTGTAATTATTTTTGTACTTTGAGCAATTTCAGCTTTAAGATTGTCTACTATTTCTTTTGATGCAATTGTTAAATAATTTTTCATATTTTCAGTAGCTTTTTTTATTTGAAATTTTATAGTTTCATTTATTTCTTTAAAATTGTTTGTATTTTTATTTAATAAATTTTGTGTTGATTTGTTTAATTGAGATTTAACTTCATCACCAATTTCATCTATCATATCTTGGTGTTCAGTTTCTTCAATTTCTTTGTAAGTTGGTCCAGTTTGACTGATAAAATTTATTGGAGCTGTTACATAGTCACTCAAAAGTTGAAGAGGCTTTGGTAACAATTTTTTAATAGATTGACCAATAGAACTCAAAGTAGTTGCAATTGGTGTTCCAAAATTATCATATAAATTTTTAATTATATCTGCAGTTTTACCAATTTCTTCAACATATGTTGCGATTTTCATGAGGTCAATAGCAGATGTATAATTTATCAGAAATATTAGTAAAAATATTTGCTGATAAAATTTTGGTGTTAATTTCATTTTGAGTTTATATTGTTTCAAATTAATGATAGTTAAATTATTTTAAAAATATATTTTCATCACTGAATAAAAGAAGTTGAAAAAAGAATGACTTTTTTGATATTGAAAATATTTAAAGTATAATTTTCAAGTTTAAAAAATGCGGAAATTATGAAAAAAAAAAATTTAATATTTCCTTATTGTTTATCTATGATAATAAAAAAAAAATTGTTGTTTTGTTATTTTTATTTTTTAAAATATAAAAATTATTATTTTTCTGATAATATTAAATTTTTATTAGTCATAATTTTTATTAGCTTTTACACGTATCAAATAATTCAATGCCAAATTGAAAATTTTATATATTTTTCAAGTAAATTTTTTATTTAATTTTTATAATATTTTTTAAAATTATACATTAAATAAATTAACATTTAAAATAATACAATATTTTTTAAAATTTAAATAAATAATAATATAAATAAATTTTATATTTTTTTTTTTTCTAAAATCAAGCAAATTTTTTTTGCATTAAACTTTTTATTATTCGTTTATTTTTATATTTTAAATTTTTTATTGTTTCTTCATACAATTGTGCATTTAATAAATTCATTTCTTGATTATTTGAAAATTTAATAATATAATAATTAATATTTGCAAATATATAATTTTTCCAATTGCTTAATTTATTATTTTCAAGATTTAATCGTTCAGAAATAATTAATCCTGAAAAAGCAATTGGTTCAATATTTATTAATTGATTATTACTTAAATCCAAAATTTCAATTTTAAATCCAAAAAATACTTCATCTTCAATAACAGAAATTTTATTACCTCGTAAATTAATTTTTTTTAAAGTTTTTGATAAACATTTAAAATTTTCATTTGATATAATTTCTAATTTATTATATTCTAATTCAAGTATTGTTATTTTTGTATTACAAAATGCATCATCATCAATTTTTGTAATTAAATTATTTGATATATCAAGTCTTTCAAGATTAACAAAATTTGAAAATACTTTTTTAATAATTTGAATTTTATTATTTGATAATTTAAAAAATTCAATGTAATTATTTTCTGAAGGAAAATTATTAATTTCATTAATATTATTATTAGAAATATCAAAGTATAAAAGTTTTGAAATATCAGTAAAAATATTATAAGGAATTTTATCAAAATTATTATTATTTAAATCTAAATATACAATTTTGCTAAGATTACTAAAAGCTTTATCTTTTATTTCATTTATTTTACTATTTTTAATTGTTAAAAAATAAAGATATTTTATACTTTTAAATAATTCTGGTTCTATTGTAGAAATATTGGAATTAATAATTATTAATTCTTGAAGATATTTTGGTAGATTTAATGTTACATTGTTGTTTTGAATATTTGAAATAGTTATACTTTCCAATTTATATAATTTTTCAAGTTTTAATTGTTTTTCATCATTTGATACCAATGATAAATGTTCGAGTTGTTTTAATTCTTGAATTAGTAATGAATTTGATGACACAAAACATTCTTCAAGAACAAGAGTTGTTAGGTTTTTTAAGTTTAATGATTTTGGTAATAATAAATTATTATTATTTACACCAAATATTGATAAACTTGTAAGTGATGTATCTTCAAATGCATCTTCTTCAATCAGGGATATATTTTTAACAGTTAAAAAATTTATTGAATTATCCAATTGTCTTACACTTTTTAAATAATTTGATGACTGACATACTTGAAATCCAATTTCATTCAAACAATCCATTCTTGCATTTACATATATTATTGTGTAAAATAATATTTTAAATAATGATAATAACTTATGGTTATTCATTTTTTTTCTTTAAAAAATTTATATTATATTTTAATAATTTTTAACGAAAACAAGTTGAAGAATTGAAAAATTTATTTAAAATATTAAGACACTTGTACATATATTTATTAAAATATTATCATTTCATTTTTTATTATTTTTTTTTTTTTGCTATTAAATGTTTATTATTTTTTTATTTTTTTTAGTTTCCTAGTTTTTACAAGTGTTTAAGTGTTTTTTATATTTTATTATTTATTTATTTTTATTTTCCTGTTAAATTAAATTTTTTAAAAAGAACTTTTAACGATAAAAATTTTATAAATTAATCATACTTTTAAGTGAACAAGCTCTTACAAATAATTTGTAATTAGAAAAATTATTAATTTTAAGTTTTATTAATTTTTATTTATTTTTGAAATAATATTTATAATTAACTTTATCGTCAACTCCGGTGGTTTATATAAAGAAAATATTTCTAGGCAATCTATTAATGATGTTTTAATTATATTATTTAAAAAACACCCTAAAATAATTATCCTGTAAGTTTCAAGCATTTATTTTATTTATTTATAATTTTTTTTGATTTTTCTATAATTTTGAAATGACTTTGAGAAACTCTGACTTTTGCAAAGTCATTCGGTTTTTTAAAAAAATATTTCTAATCAACCTAGACATGATATTATGCTTCTATAATTCAAAAAACACTCTTAAATAATTATCCTGTGAGTTTCAATTATTTATTTTGATTTTTAATAATTTTTTTTAATTTTATATTTTTTCGGGACATCACTTATGAAAGTCCAGTGTTTTCAATGTAATGTCCTGTTGGCTTAAAAAAATATTTCTAAGCAACCTATTAATAATATTATACCTCTATTATTTAAAAAACATTGAAAAATAATTATCCTGTGAGTTTCAAGCATTTATTTTGATTTTTACTAATTTTTTTTTATTATTCTTATAATTTCGAAATGAGTTTGAGAAAGTCGGACTTTTGCAAACTCATTCGGTTTATAGAAAAAATATTTTTAAGCAATATATTAATGATATTTTAATTCTATTATTGATATAACACCCTATGATAATTATCCTGTGAGTTTTAAGCATTTATTCGAATTATTTATAATTTTTTTTTTTATATTTCATAATTTCGAAATGACCATGAGACTTTTGCATGGTCATATGGTTTATAAAAAAAATATCTCTATGCTACCTGTTTAATGTTCATGATATAATATTTCTATAATTCAAAAAAAAAAAAAAACTCTAAAATCATAATTTTAATTATTTATTTCAATTTTTTAATTATATTTATTAATTTATTAATTTCATAACGTATATATTCTATAAAAAAAAAATTGTTGATTTCATCAACGACAAAATTTATGACAAGTGTCCTTTTTATATAAAAATAACAGAAGATTATTTTTTCCTCTGAATATATTATTAAATATTTTAATATGATTGATTAATAATATTTAAAAAAATTTTTTTTTTTTACAGAAATCTGGATTTATAAATACAAAACAAATATTTAAAAAATGAAAAGATAAATTTATTGTTAAACCTGTCGATAAAGCTGTTTATTCAACAAAGCAATTTTGGGTAAGTTTATTTATTTATTTATTTTTTCATTATATTTAACATTCACCAACGAATGGTGTCTGACGTTTGTTCATTTTTTACGTGAATGTCACGTTACTGAAATTTTTTTTCATTAAAGTAACATTTTTATACGACATTTTAAAAATTTTGCAAAAAAACGTTTTCATGATGATAAAATATAAATAAAAAAAATTAGATTTTCTCTTGCAACATTAATTTGCAAAAAAAAATATTCATATATAATATATTGTTGAAAAATAAAAATATCAAAGTAGTATAAATAAAAAAAATTAACTTGTATGTGCACATGAATATATTGCAAAACTGAAAAAGCTTTTTTCGTTGGGTATTTGCACTTAAACGTGCATCATATTTACCCACAACATATTCGACTATCACAGCATCTGGTAATATTATCTACCAACTACTAACATCATGAAAAATGATGAAAAATATACGCAAATATGTTCACATTCGTCTCTATTTAATACTCACACCTGTTTTTTATCTCTCAGTATATTTCATATATTTTTATTTTCATTTAAAATGAATATAAATGAAAAAAAAATAAAATCTCTAGCTTTTTTTTCTTCTTGTTTTTATGAAATTGTTATTTTTTTTTTTACAAAAGTTTTTAGTTGTTTTGATAATTAGTTCATTTTATATTTTGAAGCTTATAATTTTTGAAAAATAATAATTTTTTTTTTAAAATACATTTGAAGCTTTTACTGTGAGAAGTTTTTATTTCTTCACTTGTTAAATGTCATTTTTAAGTATATTTTTACAAAAAATATGTCATTTATTTTTATGTCGCATTGAAATTGTTGTAATTTGTTGTCACAGTGAGTCATCAGCATAGATATATCTTGTGCTTTTTATTTTTTATGACATCTTTCAGTTGTAACACCATTTTTTTTATTTATTTTTTTTGTATATTTTTTTGTATATATATTACAAAAGAAATTCTATTTATATAAAAAAAAAAAAAAAAAAAGAAATTAAAAATTGTAAATAAAATTTTCAAAAGCTTTTTTATTCAAGTGATAATGATCAATGTGGTCAGACATAGTCTATTTAGGATAACTGGATAAAATAAAGTGAAAAAAAAAATATTTTTTTTAAGTGCAAAATTCACTAACCTTTCAGTGAGTTTCATTTCCGATAACCCTTCTAGAATTTCTCACTCAATGATTGATCCTAAAACGTTTATCAACATTTCAATTTATTTTTTTTTATTTTTTCCAAGAAATTTGATACATATAGAAATATTATTATCTTTGGTTAAATTTATATTTTTTATTTCAAATAAAAATTTATTTTAATTCATTAAATTATCAATGGAATTTTATAAAACCAAATTGATTGATAATTAAAGTCTTTTTATTTTATTTCCAAGTTGATAGTGACGCCATTTTTGACTATAGATTTTTTTATGTGTCTATAACAAGTCATAAATGATGAACAAATTGTTACAAATTGATATCTTCAGCAATTTTATTTACGATGTATTTTATTTTATTTCTTTTTGAAAACAGAAAAAAAAATATATATATATCTTTATAAATCAAAATATTCATGTTTCACTATATATTTCTACACAATTTTAAATTGAATCATACTTTTCTTTTATTGCAAAGATTCAAAGTTTATATTTTATTTTTTTTTTTGATTTTTTTATGAGAATATATTTTGAATGTAAAACTTGATAGTATTATTGAGATCCAAAAAAAATCAAAGCTTGTAAAAACTTATCTGCTTTTTTTTTTTTTTTTAATACCAGAAATTCAATTTTTTTTATTTTTATTTTTTTGTGGCCAACAGTTTCAAAAAACTTTGACAATCTATATTCTTTACCCTTTCGTGTATTGACACCTGGCAGTACTTTTTTTTTATTATTTTTATTTTAAATAAAAAAAATTTGTGGAAAAAATCAGTTCACATATATTGTATACTTTTAGAAAACTTTAATAAATTTATACATATAAAAAAAAAATAAAATAAGTCTGACTAAAATTTCAGTTGTACAAGTCAATAATAAAACTTGAAATTTTATTTTTCATTTTATACTAAAAATCAGTAATAAAAATAATAAATAAACACAATATAATAAAGTTAATATTTTATACTTAATTTATCAACTATCAATCAATTTTATTTCAAGAAAATTCCAACGCTTTAAAATTAGCACAAATTTTCAGTAGTACAAGTCAATTAGTGTCAGACATATCAACTTGATATACATATAAAGTAAAGCAGTGTTATTAAAAATATAAATATATCATAAAATTTTGATAATTAAATAAAATAATTATATATAATTAATAAGAAATTTAAAAATGTATTTCAAAAAAACAATAGGACAAGCTTTTATAATTTTTTCTCAAATGAACCTTTCAATTGTATTTCCAATCAATTTAATAAGTCAAGCAAATTTACAATTTTAATCAATAATTTTTTTTTTTTTTTTCAACAAGACATTTTTTTTGCGATTTGATTTAATACTAGAAAATTTTCAAGAACAAAAAATCAATCAGATTGATTTTTTTTTTTCACTGTACATTGTATGAATTTTGCATTGAAGGGCAATGTTATTTTCTATACATTACTGATGAAAATCAGCAAGTAAATTCAGTTGTAGATAGTGGTGGATATATATAATGTATATATGCATTTGATATTATATATATAGAAAAGGGTATGAGATAGCCTAGGCTATTTGAAAATGTATTGGTCGCACATGAACACATGAGATGTTGGTACATAGTTGCTATCTCACCTTCGATTCGCACACGATGTGATACGTTATATGATAACGATCCAGATACCATGGCTATTTTATTTATATGTAATCGATATATTTATATATATTGGTTTGCCAAATGCAACTATATCAGTACGTGCAATTCAATACTGTGTTGAATATAAATATAGACTGCACATAACATTTTTAAATCACAGTCGATATCTCAGTTCAATCGTATATTTTTATTTAGTTATTTATTATTTTTTTCAACATTATTTTATTCTATTTTATATCTTATTTACAATTTTTGTCCAACCAATTCTTTACGATATTCATTGGGTGTATCAAACATGACCAGTTAACTCCATTTTTTTTTTCCATCAATTTTCAAATAATTTATTTATTTTTTTTATTTTAGATTGAAAAATTATTATTTTTAATCAAGATAGATAATATAAATAAATAAAAATAACCGTAAATATTTTTAATACATAAATTTAAATATTTTTATAAACAAAAAAAATAAATCATAATTTATTTATCAATAAATATTAGATCAATGAGTTTTATAGATCCTAAAAGTACTTTTACTTTCATCTTTATATATACACATTTATCCAATTTTTTTTTTTATCTCATTTATTATTATTTTATTTTATTTTTTTTTTTCCCAACTCCCCCAAGCATATCCAGTTTGCTTCCTCATCTCAGGTTGATCCTTTACGCTGCACTGGAATTTTACTGGAGGATAACTGTGAGGTTAGATACTTTCCGCTAAATCACGACTAACCGATTGCCCCCTGGCTAGGCCATACCCGGATAAATAAAAAAAATGAGAAAAAAAAATGAAAATGAAAATGAAAAAAAAATGCTAGGATAAGAGAATTATTTGAGTCGCCCCAAACGATATTTTAGTATAGACGAAAGATGCTGCAAATGCTTACGGCTGAATGGATTTTATTCACCCCATCTTCATCGATTTTTACATTTTTTTTTTTTTTTTTAATTTTTTATCTCACAAAAAGCCTTGATAAGAAAATTTTTATTGTACAGTCATAGAGCACTATATAAATTTAAAAAAAAATTATTTAAAAAAAAAAATAGAGCTTATATTAATTAAAATTTTAATAATTTTCTTTTAACAAAAAAAAAATAAGAAAAAAAATTTTCCAAGTTTATTAGATTAACAAAGTGTATAGTGTGTAATAATACGAGGTAAAAAAATGAAAAAAAAAAATAAAAAATGTAAGATCTATTTTCATGGTTGGTGAAGAGAAAAGGCATTTGAAGGTCAAAGTGCAAAGCATATTTCCCAAAAAATAAAAAAAACTTAAATAAGAAAAAAAAGAGTATAGTATTGCTTGGCCAGCAGCTATTTTACCATTTTCGTTGATATAAAAAAAGGGAAATGGGACCAACGCACACATGCGAAAAATGGTTTAGAAAATATGAAGAGGATGTTAAAAAAAAAAAAAAAAAGAAAAGTTAGTTACGTGTGTCGGTTTCACAATAAGCGAATATAATCCCCGAGTGTCTGAATGTTCAAAAAAAAAAAATAAAATAAAATAAAATACACCAGAAGGCAAAATGATAATAAAATTCTGAAACGTTTATCAACATTTCAAGTATTTGAAATTCTTTTTTTTTTATCCCAAAAAATTTGATTCATATGAAAATGATATTATCTTAATATTTTTATAAATTTTTTTTCAATAAATTGTAGAAATAAAAATATATTTTTATATATTAAATTTTGTTTAACCAATTTACAATTTTTTTGCAACAAATATTATTTTGTATTTTTTAAAATTCTAATCATGACAATAGATTTTCACATGTCATTGACACAAAAGAAATATAAAAATGAAAAATAATATGATGAAATTGTCTAGGGTGTTGAAATTGTCAAAAAATAAAAGTGACATTGGTCGCAGTGCGACAATTTTAAGTCATTTTAATATATTGGAAATAATCCAAAAATTTTTTATCTCAATTGCTTGTTGAATTTTTAAAATATATCGAAAAATATACATAATTAATTTTTAAAAATATTTTATATATTATTTTGATTAAAAAAAAATTTAATAATCATTTATTTAAAATTTTATGAACCTTCAATAATGGATTAAAAAAAAATAATAATTACCACTAATTTTTATATCTTAAAGTTTTTTTTTCCCTCATCAATATTTATATTGATAAATTAAATTTATAAAAAAAAAAAATTCTCATCAACTTTTTATTATATTATTTTTATAAAAATTAATTTTATTATTTTCATTTAGATTAAAGTTTCAAAGTCAAAATAGGATTAATAATTTCCATAACTTTAAATGTATCTTGATTTATATTATTTATTATCTTATTTATTTTTATACTTTTAAATTTTAAGTTTTTTTTTTTTTTTTTCAAATATTAATACAAAGAAAAAGAGATTAAAAAAAAATAATGAGATTCCAAGTCTATATAAATCAGTTTTCTTCTTGTCTTGAATGAGCTTTTTGAAATGATGCTTTTATCAGATATTTTAAAAGGTAAAAGTATCAAAAGCATCTTGAAATTTTTTCTTCATTATTTTTCATCTATAAACTTATCACAACTCTTATTCAGAATAGTTAAAAATCCTTCTCTCTATTTGTCTGACTATTTTAAAAATTATATACTGAAATTTTTTTCTCTAAAATAAAAAAACATGAAAATAGGTTTTTAATTTTTTTTTTATCATTTAATAAAGCTTCGTACAAGATGAAATTTTCTTTCATAATATATAATACCTCATCAACTCTCTTTCAAGTAGAAAAATAAAATAGATAATAAATAAATTAAAAATAAAAAACTTGGCCACTATTTTAAATGAGATGAAATTAGCCAGAAAATATTGGAAAAATAATAATAAAATTTAAGATGGTATTTATTCATAAAATTAATATTCAAAAATGCTGTGAATACATAATATTTATACAAGGATAAAACAGTATAAAATATTATTAAATACGTGAGGTCAAATTATAAAATTTATAAAATTAAAAAATTAAATTGTTTTGAATTTTAGCCTTTTGTAACCGATTGTGACCTTTCGACATTTTGGTCAAAGCCATGTTCAATTTTACAAAAACTTTTGTTTGATATTTTTTAAAAAAATCAGACAACAATATTTCAACAGTTCAAGTATTACTTGATGCAAAAAAAAATTAAAAAGTTTTATTTAAAGCATAATTAAATCATATTTTTATTCAGACATTTCAAAGATTTTTTATTTTAAAAATTTTTATTTTCATAGCCATATAAAATATACTTAAAATTCACATGCTAAAAAAATAAATTTAATTTATTTTAAATAAAATTTTTTATTTTACAAAAATTTAATTAATAAAATTACTTAAAATTTTGATATTTTTTATTGAAAAAAAAATATATATAAATTAACATAAATAAATAATTATAAACATGCACGATTTTGTTGCTCACATGTTTTGCATAATAAAGTAAAATTAATTTTAGTTATTTTATTTTTGATAATAATATTTGCCTAATTTTATCGTGAAAGAAAATGACAATAATACAGTAGCTAAATATATATATATATATATATATAAATTTAAAAAAAATTAATTGGCTAGGTATGATAATTGAACATCCAATTAAAGTCACAAAAAAAAATAAAAATTAAAATAATTTTTATAATTTACACATTTTTTTTTATCATATATTTATTTAAATTTTTTATTTTTAAATTTAATTTTTAAGTGCCTGAGTATATGCTGCTTTTTTTTTTATAATAATAATTTTTTTTTTAATTTATATTTTTATCATTTTTTGTTTTTTATAATGAAAAATACTTGAGCATACGACTTCTTTGCTAATTGAATTTTCTCGCGCTTAAGTGTATTCGTGAAAATGTAATTAGTACTCAAAGAATCAACGTTGAAAATTCATTTCACAAAATTGTGCCTTTATAAAATTGAAAACTTTTTTTAGTATTTAAAAGTTTTTTTTTATTTTATTTATTAATTTTTCAATATTAACAAACTTGTAATTATTATTTTTTTTTTTTCATTTTAATTTCATTATATTTAAAATATAAAAAAATTAAAATAATTTTACAAAAAAAATATTTTATCAAGTATTTATTTACTGATAATTAATTTAAATTAATTTAAATTTAAAAGTTCTTTATTTATAACTGAAAATAAAGTCAACAAAAATGAAATTGTATATATTTAAAAATTTAAAATATACAAATTTATTTGTGACTTTTATTTTGATTCAAATTTTTTTTTTTTTTATTATATTTTGATATTTGATATTCACAATGTCACTGTGTGATATTTATTTGAAAATAATAAAGCCATACTAAAATACTACTTTATATAATTTTATTTTATCATATTGAAAAATTATTATGATGGAAATTTAAAATTGACAAATTAATTTATCAAACTAATCAAGTCAAATTGACCAATGAAATATCATCTACTTTGTTTGATAAATATCAACACCTAAAATAATTTTCAAATTTTAAACTTTAAAATCGATTTACTTGATTGTCATTGTCCTGATGAAAATGTTTCTATACAAAAGATAAACTTTATACAAGTTGTACACAACTGTGAGGTTTATTCTCAAGACAATTTATCTGAATTTGATCAAATTACTTGACCTTAATGCATCAAAAACGACCACCAAAACTTTATTCATTTTAAAAAAAAATATATATATAATACAATGGTCAATGCAATATATAATAAAAGCAATTTATTTTTTATATTAAATAAATAACAAATTGATGTTATATTTGTGACCAAGATATCAGGTATACAATCGAATGAATCTTTAACAAATCAAATCATTTGTAAAATTTATGGAAACCTTGTCCATGACATCATCATCATTTTAAATTATCATATAAAAATATTCACTTTGTTGGGTTCAATATCTCGTTACATCATGACAGTATATATATATATATATATATATATTTTTTTTTTTTTTTCTACCAGGTATATTATATTCTCAAGGGGCAATTTTACTTGAGACAGTATCTTCAATGTGTACAACCCTCTTGTTGAATTTTGTATCTTACGCAAAAATAAAATATAAAATTTACTTATTTATTTAAATAATTGAAGATAAAATTGATAGAAAAAATAATAATAATATTATATTTAAAATTTTTTTTAAGAAAAAATTATGTGACTGGCTAGACAGTGATATAAAATTTATCATTTTTTCATATGACCACTTTGCAAAACCTCTCTGATATGTGGTAGTTGTTGCTGTTATTATTTTTTTTTTTTTTTTCATTTTTTAAATCTCAATTTTGTTTACATGCTTGGTAAAACATAAAATCACTAGAGTATAAAAAAATATATATATTTTTTTCGTCACTATATTAAGAACAAAGTTTTTTTTTTTTTTTTCATATTTTTTTTGTATTTTCTTATTACTTTGATGAAATATTATTATTATTATTTTTCATATATATATTTTTTTATTAAATATAAAAATTTTTTAATAAATTTTATTATAATATTTGTGAATATATATATATCGATGATATAATTTAATCAGTTAGTAATATATATATATATAAAGGACCTTAAAAGTCTTTGAGAAAATACAAATTTTAAATTATAAAGTTGAGATGATTAGATTGAAGTGAAAGAGTAATAATTTATTATTATATATATATTAATAAATAGGGGTAAATTTCTCCTCTTTACATTTTCAAATTATATAATTTTCATCCTTTTCATCTACCTGAAGTCAGTATAACTTTGTTGTAATTTTCATTTGCCTTGAGACCTTGCAAAACTGTCGATAAATGGCTTCGAAAAGTTCACCTTTGCTTCAGATCATCCCCTAAATTAAAATCTCTTCAAAACTCTTATCAATGATTTTATTTGTATATATTTTAATTATATTTTATTTTTATTTTTTTAATGTCATATAATTTTGAAAAAATAAATAAATAATTGAAAATCATAGGGTAAAAAAATAGTTGTAGTTTAGTGGTTATATATTTGGACAAGAATGAATGAACAAGCATCAAAATAAGATGTGATTTAGTTGCTCGGACGGAAAATTTAAGGTGCTGATGTAGCTATTCGGTTAAAAAAAATAAAAAAAAAAAATTGTACGAATGAAAATTCTTATGCTTACAATGTGTGGTTCACCGGATATTCTCCCTTATGCTTCGATCAACTACCCCTAAAAAATTTTCAACCTTAACATCAAATATATACATTGAGTTTCTTTCACCCGTCATATTCTGTTCACGAACTTTTTATTTAAGATGAATAGAATTCGTCTTGATTCATACCAGACACTCTGGTATATATATAAAAATAAAAAAAGAAAATAAAAAAAAAAAACGTCCTGTATTTTATACGATTTGATAAACTTTCTTGAAAGAAAAAAAAAAAAAAAACTTCACATGTCAATATATATATTTTTTATTGCAATTTTATTTTATTTTTTTATATCAATAGCATTGTATTATAAATATTTATAAATTTTATTCAAGTAATCAAAAATTGCTATAAAAAAAATTAAAATAAATTTAAGATATATTTTTTATTTTTTTTGTACAAAAATTTTTATTTATAAAGCTTTCTTGTTTGATAGAATTAACTGAGTGTTTCAAAGTAGTAAAAATCATAATAAAAATAACAATAAAAACTTGGCTATAATGAAAATAAAATTTTAATTACAAAAAATTGAAAAACAGATATTTTTTTTTTAAATTATAATTTTATAAAATTAGTATATAATTAAACTCTTGTGGTAATGAATAATTAAATTATCATTATTTCAATTAATTTTTTTTTTTTTAATTTTTTTTATATTTATTTTGATGATATTGTTGAGAGTTGATTCGTGCCCCAAGCGCTGATGTCCCCACACAGTTCTTGATATCATATTAAATAGACAAGAATTGCGTTTGGACAATCATAGCCTGACACAACGATATGATGATGAAGTTTTTTCTTATCTTTGATATTCTTGTTTTATATATTTTTTAAAGATATATTTAGTATAATTTTGTAAATTTTTTTTACCTGAAAAAATTATTTTAAACATTATTTTTGGATTAAAAAAAATAAAGATCATAAAATTTAAATATTACAATAATAAAATTAGAGAGACTAGGAGAGACTTTGAGAAAACAACACAAATAAATTACTACTAATTTTTCAAGTGCTGTTCTTTTTAAATGAATTACTTGACTACTTGACTACTAAGTCAAAATAATATATGAAAACAAGTTTTTTTTTCTTGTATTTTAAATGAACAAGATTATTATTGTTCAAGTTTATTATATATATTTTAGACCCTAGAGAGAAATATTGTTCGATGAACATACTTAGCTTACTTTGTAGATAGTCCCTTGGTAGCTTCTTTTGCTATTTTGGCCCTTGAGATTTTATTTTTTCTCTCTCTAGTTGGACAATGTAAGTCTGACCTTATATTTACTTGTACTACTTGTTTTATACATTAATGATTCAATCCAAACATCTTACGTGGAAGTCAGATTTTTTCATAGCCATTTATAAATTATATAATTATTAAAAAAAATATATATAAATAATTGAAATAAATAATTTTAGAGTGTTTTTCAAATATTAAATCATAAAATTATCAATAGGTTGCTTAGAAATATTTTTTCTATAAACCAAATGAGTTTGCAAAAGTCCGACTTTCTCAAAGTCATTTCGAAATTGTAAAAATAATAATAAAAAATTAGTAAAAATCAAAATAATTCCTTGAAACTAACAGGGTAATTATTTGAGGGTGGTTTTTTAGTATTAGAAGCATAATATCAAAAAAAAAAACAATTCTGTAAATTTATAAACAATTACAACAATTACTCAATATAATTATAATAAAAAAAAAAAAAAAAAAGTTAGAAATTCTTTTTAAATTAAATTGGTAAATATAATTATTCACATTGTTATTTTTTTAAATTCTTTTCAATAACCTATTAGTTTTTTATGCAAATACAAGATAAAATTTAATTTAAATTAAAAAAAAAAATTTTTTTATATAAAAATTTATAAAAATCAAAACTTAAACGATTCATTTACATGTGTATATAATATTGTGGTTAATACATATTATACATAGTTGGCTTGTTGATATTCAACAAATTTACGTAATTGTTGTTTTACCGTGATTCCATAATACATGTTGTATTAATGTTGTATATTAACAGACCTATTGAATTGGATAGATAAATGAAAATTGCTAATGAAAATAGCCTTGGGAATTTTCATGATAAATATACATACATATAAACTGATATTTTCATCAGACATATTGATAGATTAAAATTATTGATGAAAATTAAAAAATATAATTCAATTTTTTCTTGATAAAATTTAAATATATTTTTTCAATTTGAAATGCTTTGATTTAATGATAAACATATTTAATTTATTCTGTCATTTTTTTTATTAATAATCTTATTTTATATTTTTCAAGTAAATTATTTTCTTTTTTTTTAAGATAATGAAAAAGAAAATTGTTAAATTGATTTTTTTTGCGATATCCGGTTTGATCTTATTTAAATTTAACCAGCAGTCAATCAATTTCGTTTCAATATCTTTGTAAAATTCTCTGAGGATTTATTTTAAAAATTCAAGATATATTTTTTATATACATCAGTTTGACTATACAGTAATATACTCAATAAAAATAATAAAAATTTTTTTGAATAAATATTCAATTTATCATTCTTTTTTTTTTATCAAAATAAATAAATTTTTTTTTCATAATATTAATGGTTTTTATAAATCTCAATAATGATATTATAATTTTCTATATTTTTTTTTTATTTTTATATAATTTTTACATATTACTATGAACAATGTCAAAATATATTTTTTTCAATTTTTCATCCAACCAATCTATTATTTTTTTTTTTTATAACGACATGACGTGACACTATCGGTTGTCAGTGTTCTGAAAACGTGCCTGAGAAGGTGTCGGCTTATGTCGTTATAGGTAAAAATAAAATTAAAATAAAAAATTTTACTTTATGATGGCTTCAAGTACAATAATAATAAAAAATAAAAATTAGAAAAATAGTAAAAAAAAAAAACTACTGTGTAGGGAAAAAAAAAATTTGCAAAAGGAATAGTGATAAAAAAAAAATGAAAATGAAAATTTCAAAGAATGAAAAGTGTATATGAAGACGAGTAGAAAAAAAAATAAAATAAAATAAAAATACAAAGGTTTAGCTGAGAATATGAAAGAGGCGTATATAGTTGTTATAAAAAGAAAAAGTTTTGTCGATTTTTGCGACTTCCAGGCAACTTTGAGAGCTTGTCAAGGGGGTTGAACGTATAACCCCACGGGAAACTATGAAAGAGGTCAATATATATATATATATATCTATTATCTTAAATTACGTTGAGCAAGGGCTGATGAAGGGATGAGTCTTGGCATTGATCGTTGCTATTTTTTTTTTTTTTTTTTTGCCAAAAGAGTACTCTAATATTTTCTTCATTCAATAAATTGTCTCAAAAATATTATTTCAATAATCTTTAGTTTTTCAAATTTAAACAATAAAAAATTCATTACAAAATATTTAATAAATTATTTAAAAATAAAGTTTATTTTAAATTTAAATTTCTATAAATAATTGATAGATATTTTATAAATATAAAATTGATAAATTGAGAATATAAATATTAAAATTAAAATTTTTCATTGATTAAACTCAGCAACAAGTACAAATTCTATCACTTGGTTGCATTTGTAATTCAAATGGAATAATTGTTTGTCATTCAACAAAAGAATTATAAGAAATTTCTCAGTTGACGTATAAATCTCTAATTTTTTTTTTCATCTTTTTTTTTTTTTTTTGTATGAAATCAATTTGTTGAAAATCACTGATAGTTGAAAGTGTAAATTGAATTGAAAAGTATTTCAAATGGACATGTAATAGTAATCTTATTTTTATTTCTATTTATTTTTTATTTTACAGTTTTCAGTTAAGCTATATATATTTTTTTTTTTATTTTTTTGTATTCATTTTATTTTACTTCATGACCTCAAAATTCCACTTTGATTTGTCGTGACATTCTGGATAACGAGGGTATAAGATGAACGACAATTTCATCGTCAACAATTCCGATGAATTCTGTGGTTTCACACCAACATATATCATCTATAAATATATAACAAGATCTTTTGCTATTTCTCTGTAAAGGAAATGTTATATCGATTTTGTAACTTGAACTTTAAAGCAAGATACGAAATTACGGTTAAATCGAAAAAAAAAAAACCTGGTAAATTCCAATCGTTGATAATCTTTAAATATTTTTCAATTTAAAATAAAAAAAAATGTTAATATAAAAATTTATAACATAATTTAATAATAATTATGAATAAATTTAAAAAAATTAATATTTCAAATGTAAAAAGTTATTTTGGCTTGTAAAGAAAGAAAAAAAATTATATAATTGAAAAACTTAACTGAAAATCTTTTTCTACTCTCAATACACTAACCAAAATTATATCTGGAATGGGGTGTGATAGAAGAAAATAAAAATGAAAAAATAACAAAAAAAATACGTATTTTATTTTTTTAAAAAAAAAAAGCTGCTTGGTTGCAATTGAGAAAATTCTTTTGAAAAACCAGACGATAAAAAAGAGTGGTAAATTGTGTTCTTGAATAATATGCAATTTTCCTATTTTATTTTTTTAATTTTTTTTAACAATATAATTTTATTTTTTATTATTTTTATAATAAAAATAAACAAAAATATTTAATTTTTATAAAAATTATGATGACATATAATTTCTTGAGATTTGTGGTTTATTAATTGACATTTTTTTTTGTTTTTTATTTTTTTATAAATCTTTAGTTTTTTTTCTATCTGAATTGAAATTTTCATGATGTCGATGAATCATATTTAATGATTAAAGGGGTTATTTCATCTCAATGACATTTAAATGTGAAAATAATGAAGTGAAATTGCCTCTGTCTTGTAACTAATGAAGTCTGGATTTTTTTTTTCATATAAAAAATCTTCTTTCAATACGTAATATATTTTTTCATCAGTTTTTATTTCTACAAATTTTACAGTGTCTCATAGTTTTTATTTTTTTACTATATCATCAACATCTAATTCATCATATTTTCTTTATTTTTTTATTTTAATTCAACGTAAATATATTTTGTACACAAAAAAAAAAAAAAAATAAAAAAAACTTGAATTATTTTAGTTTTTTTTTCTCTACAAACCCCAGTGGAATTTCATTCCCTTTCGACTTTTACTACTACTTTTTTTTTTTCTATATATTTTTCTTTTCTCTTATACTATATAAGAATGAAAAATAATAAATAAAAATATATATATATATTTTATTTATTTTTTCAAAGAGTTGAAAATTAAAAAAAACCACTTGACTTAATTATCAACGTTGAAATTAATTTAATTTTTTTACCACCTTTAATTAAGTTTTTATTTAGAAAAACAGAAAGTTGTTTAATTATAAAAAAAAAAACATTTTTTTATTTATTTTTTTTATCATTTAAAATATAAATTTATATTATAAAAATATTACATAATTCAAAATTGTTTAATTGATGTTAATTAATTATATAAAATTAATAATTTATTATATTTTATTTTTAAATTTTAAAATTATTAATTTGTTAATTATTTATTATGATTTATTAAAATGAAAAACATATTGAAAAATAATGCTCTATAAAAAATTGATTTATTAATTTTTATTTCCTCATTTTTCATGATCTTTTTCATAAATTAATTTCTCTTTATATATTCTGACAGATATATTGTTTACTGTTTTATTGTTTAATATTTTCCAATATTCAAAAAAAAAAAAAAATTATTTTATTCAATAATTATTCAGTTATATAATTTTAAATATTAAAATTATTGACAATTAATTATCATCATGAAAAATATAAATTATAATAATTCAATTGATAAATCATAAAATAAAATTTTACAATTTATATCACGTAATAATCAATGATAAATGATGTTAAGGTTATTAATTTGATAATTAAAAGCAGCAAAATAATTTTTTATTTTATTTAAAAATAGGGGATGAAGAGGGTTAAAAGGGGGTAAAACTAGGAAGGTTGAAATTGCAATTGGTAGAACAGTAGTGGTGGTGGTGATGTTGAGGTAGACTAGAAGTAGAATTGTTAGAGGGAAAATTGAAGAGGGTTTTGCAGGGATTTTGAAATAGCAAGAGAGATAGTTGTTGAATTGAAAATATATATGATCACGTGGTATAGTTTAAAGTTACATGAGAGGGGCTGGAAGTAATGGTAGTGGTCACGGCAGTTTGGTACAGAGGGTGATTTGTGTGACATATCAGGACCAGCTAGAAATCGAGTAACCAATACATTTACGATTTCGTAACCTAAACTCCCAATATATATATACATAGTTTGTGTTACCTCACGTATATTCATTTTATATATATATATTTTCAAATTTTATATTTACCCCTTTTAACCCCTTTCTCTTTGATTTTCATTTTACAATAAAATACCATACCATCATAACACCAACTGTTTTCCAATAATGGTTCCACAAAATCTATATCAAAAACACCATTCTATTCATTCAGGATACATCAATAAATTTATATATACTATTATTATATACACTTGACTCTAGAGACTATTTGATTATATAAACATATAATTAACATTAACATTTCATTCACTAAAATTTTCACACATAATTTACCACAAAATACAAGCTAATTAATCATAAAATTAAATTTGAAATAAATAATTTATATTTAAATTACAAAAGCTTGAATTAAATTATTATAAAATTTTTTTAATAATTATTCAACAAAAGAAAAAAAATTTTTTGATCAATAAACTTTTATATCCTCCAGTGTATTATTTGTGAAAAAAAAATACGTTTGTTTTGTATTTGTATTTCATCTTTCCCAATGGATTTCTCAAAAAAAAAAAAAAAAAAATCCATATGACAAAATATATGTTTGGTTGGGTATATATATGTTGCTCGAGGGACTTTGTTAATCCTATTGTTCTCAAAATATACAGCAACAGGTAAAATAATAATTTATATAATTTACCAAGTAATTTAAAAAAAAAAAAAAAACAAGGATCTCATCAAAATTTTAAATCACAAATCATTATATTATTTTAAATTTAGAACAAACCAAAAAAAAAAAAAAGATCTCAATAAATTTATTTATAAATATTTAATTAAAATTGATAAAAAAATTAATAAGAAAAAAATGGTAAATTGAAAATTTTATATTTCATAAATAGATATTGTCTGGAGTAATGGTAAATGTGGTTGTATTGTTGATATGGTTTGAGGTTTAATAGTGAACACGACATTGTAACTATATATATATATTACATTGATAATAGTAACAAGACATAGAGGGTAGAAAATGTTTGAGTAGCATGAGGTTAGACAATCGATAAAATGCAGTGTGTTTACAATTTAGCTGTGTCTGATGTGGCTGATATGATTCTCGTTAAACTATCAGTGTGGTATTCATCTATTCTGACCCTACTTGTCTCTATTTTTTTCTATTTTTTTCTCTATAAATTTATATATACATTTATGAAACCCTTTTATGTATATATATATATGTTTATGTATAAAACATTTGCACAAAACTTTGAACAGACATCGCGTGCATTTGACCATTTTTCAAAAATAAAAAAATATATTTAACAATCGACTTTATTTTAGTTTGGATATGGTATTACATAAAATTCTTTTTTTCATATCAAACTTGAGCATTTGTTTTTGTCTTTTTTATATATTCTATTTGAACTATAAATGATTTATACAAATAGAAAATTTATTTTTTATTATTTTTTTAACTGTTTGAGTTATGAGTGTTGTTTGAATAATTGATGATTCAATTAAATATGTAAAATTATTGATTTTTAATTGAATGAATTTTATGAAATATTTAATATTATTATATATTTTTTTAAATTGTTCATTTTGATTTATTAAAATGTACAATATATATATTTTTAAAATGATGCTTTCGACAATTGATTATTATTTTTTCTCTCTTCTTTGCTATGTTTAACATCAATTATATTTTTTTTTTTTTTTTTGATATTTCAATGGATATTGTTCACAGTTTTATTGTTTAATTTTTTTTTTTTATAAAAGCATTTTATTCAATATAACATTAAAATTGATGAAATATTTAAAAAATAATTGTAATTATGAAATGGATGTATTTTATTTCGATTTATCAAAATTGATAAATATAGTTTTTTTTATTTAATTAAAAATTTAAATGTTTTATTAGATATTTATTTTATATTAAATTTTTTATTTATCATTTGATAATAAAATTATTTTCTCAATTGATACAGATAAAAAAAAATATCATACAAAGTAATTTACTATGAGTTTATGAGTTTCAGAAAATAAAAAAAATTGCATAGTAGAGTTAGAAAAAATAAAAAAAAAATATATAGGGATAAAATAAAAAAGTGTGCTGAAAGCATTTTGAGTCGATGAAATGAGTTGGGTATTCTCAATATATATTGAGGATAAAAATGTTGAACGGTTTCACTGTCGCAATATAAGACGTTACTCTTTAGATCGAAAAAAGTAAGGTAAAATTGAGCAAAAAAAACGAGAACAAAGACTCATCATTTGATCCAATTTTTTTTTGTTCATTTTTATTTTTTTCTTTATCCTCGTTTGTTTCTTCAATCTTGCTGGATAATACCGATGATATTCAATTGAATTTGATAGTAAAAGAGAAAAAAAACCATGTTATTCACGAAAAATAAAAAAAATTTTATCCATGATCTGTGTTAGTTTAATGGATATAGATTTTCTGCTGTTACTTTGGTTGGTTATGTATATAAAATATACGCGTGAAGTCGACATGAGAATAGTTGGTTACTCTATTGTTCTGTGAACATTTTGCTATGTCACTATTTATAACAATGAATGAGACAATGGATTTTGTTAACGTGTCCCGTAACAATTTCATTGTTAAAACGACAATGAAACTAGTAAAAATATGTAGAGACATATTAAAAGGTTAAACAGACAAAAACCAAAAAAAAAAGAAAAAATCAAAATTAAAAAAAAAATACCAAATGTATGTCAAATTGTCGATTGTAAATTTAATTGATTATTTGTATTTTAATTTTATATTTATTTAATTTATCTCATTTGGTTATAAAAATTACTAAATCATTAAAAAACTTAATTGAGCTTTTAAGAAATAAAGTACGTTTATTTTAAAAAGCTTGGAAATATGTTCTATTTTTTTTTTTTTTTTTCAAAAGTTCTATTTTATGATTTCAAGTTTTAAAATTTTTAAAATAGTTTTATTTAAAATTTATTTATTTTTTATTTTATTTTAAATTGAACTTTAAAAAGTTTTTAAAAAAAATTTTTTTAAATATGTAATAAATTTTGAAGAATTTTTAAATATATTTATAATTTTTTAAATAAATTGTAAATGTCAAAAATTTTTATAAAAAAAAATCTGATAAACTTTATAATAATTTTTTAAATTTTAACAATAAAAATAAACCCTATTATTTTTTATTATATTCTTTGACACTTTGGACAGTTTTGTTTCTTTTTTTTTTTTTTTTTTATTTTTGATCAAAATCGAAATGTACAAAGTACATATAAATTTATTTGATTTTTTTTTTGTTAACTTTTGAAACATACAAGTCATGTCCAGCATATAAAACTTTCTAAACTTTAAATTTATATTACATTTAATTTTAAAAATAAAAAAATAAAAATATTAACGTACAAATTTAAATGTAAAAAAATAAAATGTAAATCTATTTAAAAAATTTTTTTTACATTGATTGATGAATTTTTCATTCTACTCGTGTTTTACAGTGTTTTCATTAAAACATTGAAACAACTCTATTATCCAGAAAATAACTTGACACAAAAAAAAAAAAAACCAGACAAAATAAATTAACCACTAAAAATAAACGTCTTTGATAAACATGTCTTGTAGACAATTTAAAACACAAACTAAAAATAAATATACAAAATTTATTGTGACTGTCACACTCTCAAACTTACCCTAAAAAATTCAACCCCTTTTTATTTTCAAACAGTAATTATTTTATTTTTTTTATTTTTCCATGTATATCTTAACCAAGTTAAAATAAAAAAATATATATATTATATTATAAATACACGAAAAACATAAATTCAACTTCAACTGTCTTTATACCTTTTTTTCCATTTTTTTTTCTTCAAACTACCCACTTGTAAAGTCAACCCCAATAAGTCCATGAAATACTTTGATATTTAAATGTTTTCAACTGCCTATATAGATTTTCTTTCTTCAATCGAAATTTATGTGTTTTAAAATTCATTTAAAAAAATAAAAAAATGAATAATGAATAAAAATATTATTCCAAATGAAATTGATAATATAATTTTTTAAAAGTTTGATTGTCTAGTTGATTGTCTGGTTGTTTTAACCACATTGAAATTACAAAATTTTGATTTGTTTTTATTTTTATATACATGTGAATGTGGATGTACATAAACATTAATCTGACAATTCTTAAACCTGAGGGAAATCTCAAAATTACATTGCAGGACACGAGAGTATCATTTATTATATAAAAAGCTATAGTTGTTTGTCACATGTGTACTATATATAAATAAACTCAAAACTATTCTCAGACGAATTGTCTAAACCACCACCATGTTGCACCAACAACATCAACAACATCACAATCCTTTTATCATTCTTCTTGATTTATTTTTTGTCACAAATTTAACCTTTCTTCATTTACAACAAATATACCTTCAATTTTCTTTAACACCAATAGTATTCTCAGTCGTAACTGCATTGCTCTAGGCAATAACTGTTTTGTGGTTTTGAAAAATTGTCATTTATTTTATCCTTCATTTCACCCTCAATATAAAATATAACCCAGAAAAAGTAAAAAAAAGTAAAAAAATAGAAAAATTACTTGTGTGATGGATCAATTTATTTTATTATTTATTTTCAACATTTGTTCATCGAGCTATAATTTATTTTATTTTATTTTTTTTTACTTTATTAACTCAATTTTTTATGCATTTTTTATTTTTTTATTTTATATTATTATTATATTGTCATAGAGGGGTGTTTCAAGTTGTAAAATTCAACAGCTATGACTTTGTATATTTATATAAAAAGATATAAAAAATAATATATGAAAATTATAGACTTGAAATATTTTTTTTTTTAAATTAATATACTATGAGTCATTTAAATTGTTTGAATATAAAAAGTGAAATTTTTTTCTTTTTGATCGTTTAGTTGACAATAAAATTACTAAAAGTTTATTAAATACAAATTTTTTTTTTTTTTTTTAGTTTGTTATAAATTTTTTAAAGTTTGTGATAAAAAGTTGTTGAAGTAAAAAAAAATAAATAAATTACTCAGCATACTTTATTTTGACTTGTTTATTTCTATTTTTTTTTTTCTTATTTACATTTTTACTTTTGTAAATTATTTTTTATCTTTTTACTCATGACTTGTTTATTGTTATTATTATTATTACAATTTTCATCAAGATCGAAGCTCGTCTTGGCTCACATTATTTTCCATTTTCCACCCTTGCATTTGAGTTCAGTTTACTTTCCTCGGGACTCGCCTTTTTCCTGTATATTTTCTTTTTTTTTTTTTTTTTCTCTTGAATCAATATATATTTATATAAATTCAATTTTTTCGATATCTACATCTCAATATATTTCTAATAAATGAAAATTATTAACAAAACAATCTTCGGTCTGTTACTGATTAGACCGAGGGGTTATTCGTAAGTGCAGTAGTTGTGTCAGTTTGTTGGGTAGTAGAAGTCAAGTCTAGTCAAAATATATATTCAAATAAGGATATGACAATTTTTTATTAATTTTCCATATTTAAATTAAATTCGGGACAACACTGAGCCCTCACTTATACATTAACGAGTATCGTCCTGTTTGACTCAATTTTTTATATTTTAAATAATTTCAAGGAAACACTGGGCCTCCACTTATCCTTCTGAGGGTGTTTCCTTGTTTTTATTAATTTTTTATATTTTAAATACATTTCAAGGAAACACTGGGCTTTCACGTATCCTTCTGAGGGTGTTTCCTTGTTTTTATTAATTTTTTATATTTTAAATACATTTCAAGGAAACACTGGGCCTCCACTTATACTTCTGAGGGTGTTTCCTTGTTTTTTATTAATCTTTTATATTTTAAATACATTTCAAGGAAACACTGGGCCTCCACTTATCCTTCTGAGGGTGTTTCCTTGTTTTTTTATTAATTTTTCATATTTAAATAAAATTCAGGACAACACTGGGCCTCCACTTATCCTTCTGAGGGTGTTTCCTTGTTTTTTTATTAATTTTTCATATTTAAATAAAATTCAGGACAACACTGGGCCTCCACTTATCCTTCTGAAGGTGTTTCCTTGTTTTTTATTATTTTTTTATATTTTAAATACATTTCAAGGAAACACTGGGCCTCCACTTATACTTCTGAGGGTGTTTCCTTGTTTTTTATTAATCTTTTATATTTTAAATACATTTCAAGGAAACACTGGGCCTCCACTTATCCTTCTGAGGGTGTTTCCTTGTTTTTTTATTAATTTTTCATATTTAAATAAAATTCAGGACAACACTGGGCCTCCACTTATACTTCTGAGGGTGTTTCCTTGTTTTTTATTAATCTTTTATATTTTAAATACATTTCAAGGAAACACTGGGCCTTCACTTATTCTTCTGAGAGTGTTTCCTTGTTTTTATTATTTTTTTATATTTTAAATACATTTCAAGGAAACACTGGGCCTCCACTTATCCTTCTGAGGGTGTTTCCTTGTTTTTTTATTAATTTTTCATATTTAAATGAAATTCAGGACAACACTGAGCCCTCACTTATACTTTTGACTGTGTTGTCCTGTTTGACCCAATTTTTTATATTTTAAATAAAATTCAGGACAACACTGGGCCTCCACTTATCCTTCTGAGGGTGTTTCCTTGTTTTTTATTATTTTTTTATATTTTGAATACATTTCAAGGAAACACTGGGCCTCCACTTATTCTTCTGAGGGTGTTTCCTTGTTTTTATTAAATTTTTATATTTTAAATACATTTCAAGGAAACACTGGGCCTCCACTTATCCTTCTGAGAGTGATTCCTTGTTTTTTATTAATTTTTCATATTTACATAAAATTCAGGACAACACTGAAGCTTCACTTATACTTTTGCATGTGTTGTCCTGCTAGAAATAATTTTTTATATTTTAAATAAGATTCAGGACAACACTGTGCCCTCACCGATACTTTTGACTGTGTTGTCCTGTTTGACTTAATTTTTTATATGTTAAATAAGATTCAGGACAACACTGAGGCCTCACTTATACTTTTGCATGTGTTGTCCTGCTAGAAATAATTTTTTATATTTTAAATAAAATTCAGGACAACACTGAGCCATCACTTTTACTTTTGACTGTGTTGTCCTGTTATAATTAATTTTTGTTATCATTATTTTAAGATTAAGATATTTTCATGATAAAAATCTTGGTTTGTAATTTTATTAAGATTTATATATGGTTAGTTTATGTAATACAAATTTTTTTATAATATACTGAAACAAAAAAAAAAGTGTAAAACGTGTCGTTGAATAACGTCAAGTATGTTTTAAAGCAAAGACAAATTTTCTCGCTGTTCCTATATCACCCTTAGGGCTTGGGGTTGTTCTTTATATATATATAAATTGTAAAAAAGGGAATGAGAAACTTGTTTTATAGCCACAAGATGAGTTTACGTGATCGGACTTTCCATTATCTGTGACGAGCAAACTTTTTAAGTGACAATACCATCACAATACACGTGACTTTAACAAACATTATTATCATAAAAAAAATATATATTTAAACAAACTTTATGAAATAATAAAAAAATAACAAAAAAAGAATCAAACTTTTAACTTTATTTTTTTTTTAATTAAAAAAAACAAAAAATAATAAATATTTTGTTATTAATCTGAAAAAAAAAGTAAATATAATAGCTAATTTATTTTATTAAGAATATCTACTTTAAGAAAATTTCAATTCACAAAAATCACGGTTGGGATCATCTTACAATTCTCAAGGGTAATATTTTAACTTTTAAACAATTTTTCGATGACTACCAGTAGATGGTAATATAAACCAAGCAAGTTTTTACGTAAAATTGAAAAAAATTGTTAAAAAAAAAAAATGTCAAACTACATGAAATTGAATCCAACATGGTTTACATTATATTTTCAATATTTACAAAAAAACATTTGAAATAGAGGGTTAAAAAATTGGACATTTCACTCAAAAATAAAAATTCAAATTTTTTTTAAATTTTTTTTATGATATATTTTTCCCAAAGGGTGCGTGTAAACAGTGCATGCTTATTTATCAAAATAAAAATGAAAAAAAAAAAAAAATGATAAAAAACTGTCAATCGATTTACCAGACAAAAATTTAAATTCAAATAAAAAAAAAAAAAAACCATTAAACCAATTTTTATATTTACCTTTTCATGATCAGTAAATATTTTCATGATTTTCATAAAAATAAAATGAAAAAACATTTAAATATCATAAATTAAACAAATAATTTACTCATAAATTCAACTCGAAAAAAAAAATTGTTTGAATATATCTTTTTGACTTTTTTTTTCGGTCAGGTTATCTATTATTCGATGAATATTATTACAGCATATAAAATTCAATGTAAAATAGCCGCAGTTTAATATTTAAATTCGAGTGGTAATGCTTTATCCAGAGTACTGAAAAATATATATATTTAAAAAATGAAAAAACGGATAAAATTAAATAAAAAAAAAAAAAAAATCTCAGTCCAGACTTTTTCAATGATATGGTGTTCTGTATATGTGTTAGAGGTTAACTCGAGTTATCTGGTGTTATGCATAGTGAATAGAAAAAACCTTTACATATATATTTATCAAAAGATATATGTATTTTGAGAATTTCTGTAACATTCACGTAGACGTATTTAATTCAACGCTCTGATATCATCTCATGAATTTAATACGTTATATCTTCTCGAGGGTAATCCAATCCTCACCACCATCTCTAATTTTTTTTTTTATATATTTATATATATATATATATTTTTTTTTTTATAATCTTTGTTATTTAATAGAACTGAGTAATATCAAATAAGTCACGCCTTTTGTTGTCATTTAATATTATTTTTTATAATTAAAAATTTTCTTTTTTATTTTTTTTCATATGCTAACAAATTAAAATATAAAAAGTTTTCTTTTAATTTTAATAAAAAAGAAAATATATTTTTTCAATATGAATATTAAATATTTTGAAATAGATAAATTATTGATAAAAATAATCATTAGAAAACAAAAGAAAATTGGAAATTTTTTTTATTATTTTTGGCTTTTTTTTTATCATTTTGGATAAAAAGTAGTTTTTTTTTTTACGTCAACTGTAGGATATTTGTGATAAGGTGATAAGCTAGAATGTATTGGCTTTCATCAAATCGTACATTTTAGTATCATAGGTTACCCTCATAAACGATTTTCACCCTCTACCATCATCTCATCACTGCTTCTCATTTTTTTTTTTTTTATTTTGACCAAGATCGATTGGTCAAATGGAAAAAAAAAATATTATCTTCGATGAAATATATTCTTTTTCTTTTTGTTCTTATTTTTTTTATTTTTTTTTTTTTTTATCCACAAAAACATATTTTTATTCTTTATGACATAAAAAAAGGGAGAGATATTTGATGACAATATTTTTCTTTTGGTCTGATGAGTAGGCGACAAAGTTGTAATCCAATTTTGAGTTATGAAAATACACGTGTAGTTAGAATCTTGAGGGATAATTTTTAAAACCTTCATAGGGGATGAATAAAAAATATAAAAAAATTATAAGGTATCAAGCTTTATACATATAGAGTTTATTTTAAATATTTTTATTTAAATAAATAAATAAATTTAATAAATTATTTTACTATTAATTTTAATTATAACATACTAGACAATCTAAATTCTTGTTAAACAAAATAATATACTATATATTTTCTTTAATTAATCAAAGTAAAATATGAAAATTCTTCTCATACTTGTAAAATATTGAAAATTCATGGATACAAAATTGAAAATAAATTACTCTTCTTCAAATACAAATTTTAAGATATTTTAAAATTTATAAATATATAAATTCTTTAATAAAAAAATAATAAATTATTTTGATAAAGATTTAAATAAATTTGGATAATTTGTATTTTTTTTTTTGGTTGTTAGTTGTTGCTTTGACATTTGCAAGTTGATCTATATGACAAAGCATAAATAGATTAAAAAAAAAAAATAGATATAGTTTTTTTAAAAAAAAGTAAAATAAAGTAAAACCGATGACAAAACGTTTCACTTGATATTTATATCGATCAAGATATGTAGTCTTGATAGTAGCAAGGGATGCAGTAAAATCTGCTGTCTCAGCATCATTGAGGGTAAAAAAAGACAAGGGTTCATTTGAAGGGGGTTATACAAGTGGATTGTGTAAAGCACGAGTTTTCCTGACTCTATATATATTAGTATTGAATTTTCCACTGTTGGGGGGGTATTTCTCACAAGTTTTGCTTGACTCTCAAGTGGTTCTCTTCTTTCTATCTACCGCAAGCTCTCTTCTTCGTCTCGAGATATGCAAGACAACGGCTAGGGTGACCTCTTACAAAAGGCACTTAAGTAGTTGTAATTAAAAATAGCCCTGCAAATTCTACACAGTGTGTCTTCTTGTCTTGTAGAGTTGTAGCAAAAAAACAAAAAAAATAATATTATTATATTTTTTTGTTTTTTAAATTATAAAAAAAACTAACCGAGCAGCCATTGGGTTGTTGTAAGGGATGAACAGATAAGCAAACAAAAAAAATTCACTGGGATATTTTACTTGTGAAATTTTCTCATTTTTTTTTTCTTTATTCTTTCTTGTTGTTGTTTTTTAGTTTATTTTTTACTTTTATAAATTTTGTTGTTTTTATAGCCTCTTTTACTATTGCACTACTTTCAACACATTTTTCCAAATTACTGCGTTCAATTTTCTACTTTTAGTTGCTTAGTTTTTTTTAAATTTCTACTTGAAATGATTTCATCTTAAATTTTTATTTTATTATTTTTTATTTAAATTAAAATTTATCGAGTTTTTAATAATAAGAAATTAATCAATTCTTTTTTTCTTTAATAAATATATTTTTAAATTTCGATAATGACAAAATCATATATATTTTTTTTTTGTTATGAATTTTTTATGAATTAAGAAAAAAAAATACCCAATCAATCTTAAATGCCGGAAATTTATTCTTCAAATTAACACTATATTATAGGGGATGATAAATTACTTATGTTTTACTTTTGTTTTTAATAAATCTTTAGTAAAAAAAATCATCAATATTTTTTGTTTTTTTTTTTTTTTTTATTTTCAATTTGAAAATTACTTCAGCATCAAAGGTATTTTTTTTTTTTTTTTTTTTACAATAAAATCAGTAAAATTTACACTCATGTTTGAAGTGGTATTGTATACCAGCAAGAATTTAGTGTTTACAAAGGAACGGAAATGACAGAAAAACTTTTATAAAAGTCTGTCGTTAAAACGATCGGTTATTTCACATTTTTAAGAATCATGAAGAATCTTTTCAAATAAAACGATGTCTTATTCAACGAAGCGTATTGGCACTGTAAAAAGAGGGTATTTTCTTGAAACAGGAAGTAATTATTCTCAAGATTCCCTGAAAGTACAAAATCAAACTTACCTCTCTTGTTTATTGTGCATTAAAGTTTACCGGAAACTTTATCATCATCAAAATAATTATATTGTTTTATTTGAATTAAATTTTCATCTGAAACAAAAAAAATTAATAAATAATTAATTAATATTATTTAATTGTATTATTTTTATTATTTTATATATAATATATATTTTTTTTATTGTTCAACAATAACTTGACAATCATACAGTTGTCAAGTTTGAGAGAATAAAAATATATAAAAAAAAGTTTAGCCACAGCAATAAGTATTGTGATATTGTGGTATTTGTGAGAGTAGAATAAATAAAAAAAAAAAATAAATAAAATATAAAAAAAAAGTATTTGTGATTCATCCCCCAAGTATCCCAAGAGTGTTGTAAAAGTATGTGGCACTTGGGAGCACTTCAATCTCATATCTTTTTTCGTTCTAGTCACAAGCTACTTTTTAACTCTCATCTATGAATTTTTGTTTTTACATAAATATAGATTTATATTTAAATCTGTATTCTTTATATTTTTCAAAAAAAAAAACAAATAAATATATAAAAAATTTAAAATAATTTTAAATCATTATGATTGCTGTTTTTTTTTTCTAATCAATTTTTATTTTATTTTTATTTATTCCTGTGAGCCAAAATTTAAAAAAAAATATAATAAAATGGAATAGCTTAAACAAATTATTGTTTAAATCATCAAAAATAATATTTAAACAATAATTTGTTGAGATTATTTTATTTTATTACAATTTAAAAAAAATTGGCTCACAGGGGGTTTCAAATCGAAATCCTATCTAAGAAAAACAAGATCTCAATTGATTTTTTCAATGATAAATAATTTTTTTTATCCATTATTTTCATTTTTATCATTAATACAATTAATTAAACAATAGTTTGTAGTTATTTTACTTTTTTATTACATTTTTTAAAAAAATGGCTCATAGGGTGTCTCGATCTGAATTTTTATCTAAAAAAAAAAAAGTCTCAATTGATTTTTTCAATTTTTTAATTAAAAATGAAAGATTAATTATAAATGATATAGTTTTTTATTGTACTAAAACTCATAATTGTCATTGTTTTGTTTTTTTTTTTTTTTAAATAATAAACAAATAATGTTACTAGTTACCACGGTGCCATCATTTATGTCTGACTAAAACAACAGTTGTACTACTAGCATCAATAAAAATTTCAAGTAACAAATTTACAACGTTGTAAATTTAAAATAAAAAACTATTATTTAAAATTAATATAAAAAACAATTTAAATAATAATTATACTTTTATTATTTTTATTTTAAAATAAAGTTAAATAATTAAAAAAAAAAAATTAAAAAAAAAAAAAAAAACTTAAACATTAAACTTTACAATTTTAATTTTTCAAACATTAATTTTCAATTATATATAAATATTTTTTTTCAATTTATCAATTTAAAAATAATAAATTTAGTAGACTTGTCTTTTTTATCGATTTTTAAAAGTAGTAGCTTCATAGGTAGTCAAGTTTTATTTATTTTTTTATTTTTTCGTGTGAACGTTTCATTTCTGTCTTCTCTTATTGCACTTTTTTTTATTATTTTTTATTTTTCCACTCAAATATATTTTTCTTTATTTTATTCCCAATATACCTTACTAGTTTTTTATTTTATTTTTTTTTTATGCAATAAAAAAAAAAGTATATATATATATATATATATACATGTCAATGAAATATACAACAAACGCAACGGCTTCTTGCTTTCATCCTTTTTGACACGAAAGCTGTCTCATTTTTTCTCAATTTTCTCGAAGCCCTTTTCAACCACAAAATAACAAAAAAAAAAAAAAAAGCACACATTTTTTTAACCACACACAAAAAACCTCTATCCCAAAACAACTTGTGTGTTTCTGAATTTTCACATTTATTTTTTTCATTATTATTTTTTCAAAAAAAAAAAAAACCATCAACTAAATATACATCTTGTTAAAAAAATTACTAATTCAAAACAAAATAATATAATTCATTGAATCAAAAAGCTATTTAATTAATTATTATAAAAAAAATATAAAAAAAAATATTTATTTTAATAACACATTGAAATGATGACACTGGATGTAATTGCAATTGTACAAAGATGTTATGTATCCTTTATAGTCATTAACATGAATTTCAAAATGTATATATAGTAAAATAGTATTATAAGTTGAATCAAAGTGAGATATATATATTAACCAAGAGAAATAGTTTGCAAGCTAAGCGTAATGAGCATGTACACACAAGAGGACCAGTCTGCTACCAAAATCCCTTTTCCCTTATGTAACTCGAGTTACCACTTGGTAATTACGCCATTTTGCGTTGCGTGAAATAGAGATATGACCAGTGACATAAACACACATATACATGTAAAATTTTATTCTATATATAGTAAAAAGACGATAAACCTGCATTTGACACAAGGCCAACTACTCATGTATCTTCTCTATCTAACCATTAATTCATTTATACATGTCTCTTGCATATAAAAATTATATTTTTACTTGTTAAATTAATTTTTTTTTTTTTTTGATATTCTAAAAATACATTTTATTATTTATATCCAAATTAAAGTAGAAAAATTATTAGCCAATTAATTATTTGTTAACAATGTAAAGTTTGAAAAAAAAAAATAAAAAAAATAATGATGAAAATTAATAGCTTTTTTAATAAATTTTAATTGATATTTTTATTTAAAATTTATCAATCAAATTATAATGTTGTTTATAAAATAATTATATAATTTAATGGAAAATTAAATTAAAAATTAATTAAAAGAGTTAAAGTTTATAAAGGAGACTTGTCACGCAATTGAAACACGTGTTTTAGCTAAATATTATTTGTATGGTTCACGTGTTTTTGGTATGAAATAGTTGTTGTTTGTGTTGATTTTGATAAGGCTATACGTTTTAAATATATTTTTCTTTGTTTAACTTTATTTTCTTACTTTTAATAAATCACTACTCTACATGTAACAACCCAAAGTTATTCTAAACAAGATTAGTAAGGATTCAAAGTTATTTTATTCAAAGAAATCGATTCAAATATTTTATTTTTATTTGATTAAAAAGAAAAAAGTAACTGATGTATCTAAAAATTATTACAATCTAAATAATGTTACTTTTTTTTTTTTCATTTCCTTGTTTTTTTTAAAAGTCTATTGAAAAGTGTGATGTGATCGAGATACACAGTGTGATTGTATTTTTAAATTACCAAATATCATCATGCTTTTTCTAAAAAAAAAAAGAAAATAAATAAGAAAGTTTAAGGTTTTTTTTATTTTTTTTTTATTATTTTTTTTCTTCTTTGGGGAGATGGACAAGTAATGATTACCCATCAGGAAAATGATGGTCGAGGGGTATATACAATCTAGGGTTCCAAGTTTCTTGTTGGATTGGTTAATGTGATCATCAATCACATGAACACAGAAAAAAAGTTCGTTTTTAGAGATGCAGTAGCTCGTTTGATTACCTTACAGAATTCAAAAGGGGCAGTGACTTTTTTTTTTTTTTTTACTGTCATTTATTCTTCTTTTAATTCTTTTTATTATTTTTTTTTTCTTGATTGATTGTTGAATAAATAATTCCTGAATTTTTATTACAAACGAGGGAGAATAAAAAAATTATTACAATTGGTCGATTTAGTAGTTGAACAAAAAGTCAGTAATAAATATGTAAATATATATATTTTTTTTTTGATTAAATTTTTTGAAAGTATATTTAATATTTTTTATGAATAATTCAATCAAATAATATTAATTTAACTACATAAAATTTAATTAAAAAATTGATTATTATATTTTTAATTTGATCTGAGATTTAATAATTATTTGAGCTTTTAAATTATTCTGTAATTATTGACTATAGTCGTCATGTGAATGAACATATTTTGAACAGAATATAAACTTGGGTTATATTGAAAATTAAATAATTCTATATAAATCACATATTCTGTTAAAATTGTCTCTTGTAGTTGTAAACAAGTTTATAATTATTTAAATTATTTTAACAAGTGAGATATTTACAACTTAAATATGTATCAAAGCTTCTGTAAACCTTTTCAAATTTTAATCTCTCATCAATTTTTACAACTCTTTTTGTATACACTACTTATTAGTGTCTTTATTCTATTGACAATAATTTAATTTCATACAAACATTAATGTACATATTGTATATCAATGTCACTTGAAAATTTCTGCTGGCCACAGTAATTTCGACAAGTATTTCTATTTATAACCACATACAAGTGGTATCATCATGAAAAGTTTCAAACCACTGACAAATATAATCATCATAAATTTAATATAAATTTATTATTTGTATTTTGAATTTAATAATAAATTTATATATGTATATATATTTGTTTGATAAATAAAATAATAAAAATTATATTAATAAAATTAAAAAAAAAAAATATTTAATTATCATTCAAAATATAATAAATTTATCATAAATTTTAATGTTACAAAGGATTCATGAAGTGTCAGTTGAGTTAAAATTTACGATATGGTTTTTCTTTGGTTAAATTTTTATGTTCGTGTGTGTATGAGTACTTGGCAAGTTATGTTGAGGACAAAAGAGAAAATATAGAAGGTGAAGACGGAAAGGTTGTACAACCATTTTAACAGCAAGAGCAAGATTAATAGCCTATCCCGCATCCGCGTTCAACATTTTATCTTGTCGTTGCTCTATTTTTTTATTTTTATCTTTTCTTGATTTTTTTATTTTATTTTAAAAAAAATATATATATATTTTTTATTTTATTATTTTTCTTAATAGTCAGCGATTATTTTCAATCCTGTGAAAAGTTACAATATTCCCTCGTCATTACAATCACTGTCATGAAATATAAGGGCATCCTGTTGTATCCTCAAATTGGCTTAAGAGATTTTGTCATTAAAAAAAAAAAAATTGTGCGGGAAATAGTACGAATAGATGAGAATAATGAGTAAAATTTAATACGTGTTGAAATATTTTATTTTATTTTTTACCTTTTCAACAACTGTCGCTTTGTTGTTGGTGTGAGCTTTTTTTTTCTTTTTTTTTTTTTTTGATATCGTTGATTGTTGTTGTACAATTTAAAAAAAATATCATCAAATGTTCATTTTTTATTTTTATCAAAAGATCGGTGTATATAATAATGACAATACTTGTTTGGCACAGTTCAATGGTATTATAAAAAAAAAAATGACAGTTTTTTCAATGAATATAAGCTCAACATAATCCTGTATATATATATTAAATCAGAATGTATAAAAAAGAGCTTACTTTGATCTTTAACAGATATATTTTTATAGGTAAAAACAACTACAAAAAAATATAAGGATTTATTTATTTATTTATTTTTTTAGTTGATGAATAAAAAAATCATTATTAAAATTATTCAATTTAAAATAATTTTCCTAATTTTTTTTTTTTTTGTGTTGTAAATGTATAAAATAAAAAAATATATTGATTGATTGATAATTTTAATTTATACAATTTATAATTATCAAAATAGTAAAATCAAATAGAACAAACTTCAAAGAGACAAAATCATGTTAGAAATTATTTAGTATAAATCATGACTTTCCGATATGAGAGAAACGTATTGGATAGAGATTGCAGATGACGGTAGTTTAGTTTAATAGTAGAATAGTAAAATTTAAGTTTATACTGAGAGAGAAAATAAGATTAAATGAAAGATAGAAAATTTGACAAATACATAGAGATAAATATATATATATAGTTGTATATAAAGATTCACACAGAATGTTGTAACTTGACAACGAATTTTGATTGCTATATGCAACTGGGATATTTCTACTGTTGAATTTAATTCATCTTGTTCCCTCAAGGCTATTCTACAATTTACAAATTCTACATCTAACATCTTCAATATATATATATATATATCAATTCCAATGTTGTACATCAGTTTCTAGTGTCATTTACTTTCTCTTGAATCTGTCTAGTTTATAATTTCTATCAATTGCATTACTTTGATCTAATTGCATTGTTACAAGTTTGTAATTTATACTGATGTAGATAGAAAACACAGTTGTATCATTAATCAATTGTTTATTTTTTTTTTTTTAAATTCAATTTGCCATGTCACTGTGATTTATCAATTTATTATAAATAAATTGTTCATTAAATTTTATGTTGTAATTTTAAAAAATTTTTAATCCAATTTTTAACAACAAAAAAAAATTGTAACATTAGAATCAAGTGAAATTTGATATAAAAACTGATTGCTACATGTGATGTTATTCTTATATCAAATTACAATTTTTTCCCATTATATAAGACAATATTCTGTTTGTTATAAACTCTCACTCAATATCTTCAATCTTAAATAAAAAAAAATAATACAACTCACTTTTATTTATGTTTTTTATCATCTTATATTATCTTTTATTTTTTTTTTTTGATATTTTGTGGTTTTATTTTGTTGAATATCATGATATACACTGACTGAATTCAAGTGACAAGATCCATTAGGATGAGGTTTACTTAGGTACCTTTTAAGGATTAACAGTGTGTGAGTTATTCGTAATGAAAGACAATATATTTTGTATTTTCTCATACTATTTTCATACTTCAAAATGACAATGTATATATTAAACTAACTTTAGTTTTATTTAACATATAAATTAGTCTTTGTTTTATGAATTTTAAATAATTTTATTAATTATTTGGTTTAAAAAAAAAAACAAAACAAAACAATAATTGACACAAATTTATTTAAAAATAACATAATAATAATAAACATAGAAATATGTCAAGTCCATTCATAAAGTCATGGAAATTTTCATCAAGAAAGTTTACGTATATGACAAATTGCAAGACTACTTAACAACTGATAAAACAAAATTTATCTTTCTCTTTTTGTGTTAACAACAAGTTAGACATAGTCAAATAATATAAGTACATAATTTACACAAAATTTATACATACATGTAGATTTAAATTTCAATGCTTGGAATATACATGTTTATATAATTTTGAATCATACAAGAATATATATTTTAGTTTGTTTTGTTACATGTCTTTACTGTGGTTAAGACAACCTCATTATATTTTACAATTTACCACAAACTACAAATTTTATCTCATTTACACTTTTAACTTTTGATATTTCATAATGTTTTGAGTGTTGATAAAATAATCAGGCATAAAATTTACTTGGAAATGTGACTTAAGATTCTCTAATTGACGTAATTAAAATGGCCTCATTGAAATTTTTAGTTGTCTAATTTTAATTGTAATATATAATTTTATTATTTTATATTAATTATCTGTTGTTTAATTTATTTTTTTTTCAATTAAATTAAATTAAATTAAATGTTAAATGGTTTTGATATTCAAGTATTTATTTTAGTATAAATTCAAGTTGAAACTTTATAAACAAATTTATAAATAATAAAAGAAAAATAAGTAATAAAAAATCAATAAAAAAAAAATAAAGTTAATCGAATGGGTAAATAAAAAATTTTAAAAATTCAACAGTTACTTCTTTCAAACTAAAAAACTTTAAATTTCGTTTGATGTATAAATTCTTTTCTCTACATTACCTTTGAATTCAAAACTATCCCTTAACTTCATTTATTTTTTTTTTCAATCAAATTTACGTTAAAAAAAAAAAAACAAATTTGAAATAAAAAAAAATAATATAAAAAAGATTATTACAATTTTTTTTAGAGTTTTTTTTGGGCTTTTTTTTTTTCGATAAAAATTAATTAGATTTCATTTTAGGATTTAGCATTTTATACACACACGTTTAATAATCGTATATGATTTTTATTTTTATTTTTTTTTATTTTATTTTATTCAGCCGTTGAATTGGCTTGACTTGGCTGACTAAATCTTTGCCTATATCACTACCGCACTGCGACAATTCGATATTTCGTTCGGGTCGAACAACTCGAGGTCGAAAACCCTTCGGCCATACCCGAGACAAACAAATAATATACAAGCTTATTTTCAATTTTAAATATATTTTATTTGACTAAAATATATAATTTATGTAAAAAAACAAAAAAACAACAATGAATTAGCTTCAACTGTCATGAAAATAATATAAAAATTTGCAAATATTATTGTTAATTTTTGAGCTTTTAAATACTTTTTTTTTCATAATACTTAAAATTTTTTTCTCAAGTTTCAATGAATTTAATATTTTTCAGATTGCAAGTGATATGAAAAACTTTCATGGAAAAAGAAAAAATTCACCATCAGAAGGAAATAAATTAGACATCAGAGGGTGAGTTTTTTTATCAAGTTTTATTTCTTTTTTTTTCTTTTTTTTTTGTGCATGCTAAGGGTGTGGTTTTCTTAGTTTTTTGAATTCATCAATCATCAACAACTGGGGATAACGTTAATACCCCAAATGTATTGAAAGCTCTTGTGATATCAAAAAACTGTAACTTAAAATGTACAGATATTACCTGGATAGAATATCTAGATGCATCTGTCATGTATATTTTTTTTTTTTGTGTAATACGTGTAAATATATATCAGTATTCCATTGGTTGCTTTATATTAAACTTCAACATGTCTCATGTGAAATATATATAGATATTCCAATTCCCAATGCAAAAACTACCCTTTTCATTCCATTTAAAGTTTCATACATAAATGCATAAATAATATTAAAATTTTTTAAAATATAAATATTTTAAAATTATCATAATTGGTATTATTTAATTTTTTTAAATTAATTTGATTTAAATGATGTTTCAAAATAATATTGATGATTGTTGTTAAAACTTATAGTTGATTAACTTGTCATAAATAATATCAAAAATAATAATAGATCAAAGTGAGCAGTCAAGTAAATCAGATATAGTGTCTTAAAGTTTTGACTAATTCAATTTAGTGATGACTCAACCTTTTCTCTTGTATTTTGTCTCAACAGTATACCACATAATAATGATATAAAATTTAAACTATAACCACCTTTCTCTGGTAAACCAGTGACTCGATATCATTGGCACACCTAATTCCATCAAACTTTGCGTTATATTATAACAAAGATGTTGTATTTGTGAAGCATCTTATCATCTGTGTATAAAGTATCTTGAGGATCAAACTTGTATATACCTCAAACAAAAACCTTATTTACATGAACCTGTTTCTTCTGATCTTCTATCGACTTAATGTAGCCTGCAAAATTTCACAAAGTTTTGCCTTGTAATCTGACAATCTTGTCACACAAACTAACTTGTTGAGTTATTGAAAAAAAAAAATTCTTTATATTTGATAATTTTTATATATTTAATTTTGATATCAATGCATTTGCAGACATTTTGTCTAGTTTAATAATTTTTAAATTCAAAATTTAATAAAAATCACAGATGAATTTCCCAAGAGGATATTCTGACGGAAATTGAGTCTTGATAGTTTAATAGTCGCTTCAATGAGCTTGAAAATTTTTTTCCAACAAAAAAATAATAAAATCTGATTTTTGTTTTTCTTCTTTTCATAATCAAAATTTTGACAATTTTTTATACTAAAATTTACTATCATGCAATAAATTTTTTTTTACTGAATACTTGGGTTTATTCTGAAAATCCTGAAATTAATGGTGCAATAAATTTTTTTTTTTATTTTATTTAAATCCGTATTATCTTGAAAAACAAATACCATTGATTGCACATGTGTATATTTAATACAGTCTCTTTATAAATTCATAATCGAATATTCATATTTATATATATATAAATTGTCAATTTGTGGTTGAGCTTTTTTATTTTATATTTAAATAGATACTCTGTTGATTGTCTATTGAAATTGTTATAATAAATATAATATAAACTAGTCACACACGCAATCATATATTCAATTTAATTATTAATAACTGATAATATAATACATATGAAATATCAATTTATACATGAGCCAAAACACGTCTGGTGTCATTAAACCACATCAGTTTGATTGCATCTATATTTATATATATATAACCATATGTCTCATAGTTAAAATTTTCATCAATAGTTACCAATTTAATTTTCAATTTTCATCTCTCATCAACAACAAACTAGTGGCTTCGTTAAATCATCATATTTTTTCAAATTATTATATTAAATTTTTTTTTTTGTATTTTGTTAATTTTTATACTAATTTAATAATTAAATTAATTAAATAAAAAATTAAAATAACAATAAATTGATTGTTGATTATTATTTTCATTTTAAATTGTCCATATATACAATTGTTAAATGAAAATAGTTTATTGAGTTAGGGTAGTTATATGTCAAGGGGTTTTGTAAAGCTTTGAAGATAAAATAAAAAGAAAAAAAGTTTTTCAACTGAATCAAGGATGACAGTTATTTGCCATGGACACTGGTCACCAGTGTTTTCCGAACGTGACAAACGTGACCAAAGGATAATTTCCGGGATCACGTGGATGATGTACTATTTATTTTCTCATATCATTTCGTAACTATTTTGCAGTATTGCCTTTAGATAAATTTAAAATATATATACGAGTTTTATATACAATTTAAATTATTGTATAATAATATATATTGAAAAATAATAAACTCAATATTTTCATTTAATAGGTTCATTTCATCATGAAAAAAATAATATTAAATTTATTGAAAATTTATTATTTTATAAAACTATTAACAAGAAAATTTTTTTTTTTATTCTTTTAAATTGTTAAACCATGGAGATGAGAAAGCCAATTCATGCACAATTAATTTGATATTTCAGTGATGAAAATAAAAAATAAAAAATAAAATCAACGAGACTATAAGGGAATATTCTATTTAACTTTTAAGTAACAAAAAAAAAACTTGGTAATTTTATTATTTCTTGAGTAGAAAAAAATAAAATACATTTAAAATTGATAAAAATAAAAAAATTTATATATTTTATATTATTTTGCAACATCTGTTTTACTTATTGTATTTATCTTTTTTTTTTTTAAACAATATTGCCGACAACTTATACATTTAACTGTATAATTTTTATTTTCCATCGATCCGATTATATTTTTATATTTTTATAGTTTTGTCGTATTTCAATAAGTAGCTTCTTCAAAACTATTATTATTATTTTTATTTAAACTTTTGCTTTTGCATCTCTTGAAAATATTTCTTTGAAATTTCAAATGGAGAAAGAGAAAAACTTTTATTTAAGTATCCAAAAGTATATTTGACAGAAAAATAAAAGTGTCAGTGATGGGTGGCATTCTGTATATTTCTGAATTCAATATAAAACCACTCTCGTATATTTCCACTTTAAAATCCTTACTCTGCAATATACAGTATAAATAAATATATATTTTTTGCGATTATTATCTTTTTTTTTTTTTTTTTTTTTGTAATCCAAAAAATATTTGATCGTCCAATAAATATGTATATGAATCTTTCGAAAATCTGAATAAAATATTGACGTAAAATATCTGTTTTATGGTAATTTTTTTATCAGAATAGCGCTCGAAGAATTGAGAATTGGAAAATATAGTGCGGTATTGGATAAAAATAAGTATTATATACAAAAAAATTAAAAAAAAAAATAATCAAATTTAGCCCCAGCTAACGGGATTAAGCGTGCCTTTACCGGAATCATTCTAAAAAATAAAAAAACAAAAATTTGAACTTGGTAACTTCTAATGCCTTTTTTGCCTCCGGCTTTTTTTTTTTTTTTTTTTTTTTTTTCTTACCAACAAAGAAAAATTAAAAAAAATTTTCATCTATTTCATCGTTCATTTTATTCGTTGGTCTTTGTTCTTTAGCCACTTGAAAAATACGTTTCCCCTTAATACTAAATTTTTTTTTTGTACGTCTTTCGGGCGGGGTTGTTACATTCCAACAATTTTTTTCCTACTAAATCATTTCTTAACAAAAAAAAAATTTAAACTTTATTCTCTTATGATTTATCAATGCTCTCCAATAAAATTGAAAATAAAAAATTTCAATTTACTCAATTTTTTTATTTATTTATTATTCAAATAAATAAAAATTGTAAATTGAATTTCAAAAATTTTACTATTAAATTTTGAATAAAAATAAAATAAAAATATTGTCGTTAGGTTGATGGTAAACCTGTATGACAATAAAAAAAAAAAAAAAAGAATCAAAATAAATGACTGAGAGATCGTCATTCGTGATTCGTATATATACTAGTATTTTTATTATATTTTTTTTTTTCGTCATACAATTTTACGGATAGCAATTTCGTTGGGTCTATTTCAGTCAGGATGCCTATTCGTGCCAACGACAAAATGCCAGAGGGTGTCATTCGCCTGGTTGTCGTTTGCAATACATGTCATTGGCATTGAGGCAAACAAAAAATAAAAAAAATAGTTATAGCGAGAGTTAAATTGTCACGGGATATCAGCATGCCAAAATAATATTTGTGAATGATCATCATCAATGTTTATTCACAAGGGTTCGTAAACAAAACAAACATACATAAACTATCTCAAGATTCATTGCTACGCATTTGCCAAAATATATTTTCTTCAATTGAGCTCATTTTTCTCTTTACTTTTTTTTTTTCAAATAAAAATACAAGTAGATGGAAGACTTAAATCGAAATGGTGACACTAACTATAGCCCTCTTTGAGCCTTCAAATTTCTATCCTCTATAAAAAATAAATAAAAGTAAAAAAAGAAACAACAGAAAAAAAAACAAGCCGCTTATCCTCTTATCCAGTTTACGTGCTTGAGTTTTTTCAACTGTCCTTGTCCATAATATTTTTTATTTTTTTGTCTTATTCTAACAACCCTCGTTACGTTTTTTTTTTTAGCCCTACATTTGTTTTTTCGTCTCTCATCTTTTACCCTGGGGGGTGATTGAGAGAAAATTTCTTTGGGGACAGAAAAACAAAAAATAAAACTAAAAAAAAGATTTAAAAACAAAAAAAATCTTTGTGGACATCTTTGCACAGTTATTTTATTTCGTTTTTTTATTATCCCTTGACAATTGTTTTTTATATATTTTTTTTTTTTTTTTTTATGATTTTTTATATATGAAATTTAACCAGTGTGCTTTACTAGATATTGCAAATCACTACAGATACTGTGTGATTTTGATATCCGGGCTACACTTTATCAAACTGTCCTGTGAATTTGATCTGGTTTGTTCAAGTATCCCAACCCCAATTTTGATACATCCCCCAACAGTATTCAGCTCGTTACAGTTTTTTATCATTCTTTTTTATTTTCTCTCTATTTTTAACTCTTTACTTATGCACGAATACCTGATGCTACTGTATTGCATTTTCAATGCTTGTATTTACATTGTAAACTCGTATTTTCATCAATATCAATTTAAAATATATGAAAAATCAAAAAAAAAATATATATAAAAAAATGAATGGTAAACAATAAAAAATAAAATTGAAAATATCTACTGCTATCATGCTTTTGACAACTATAAAATAAAACAAAAAATTTTTATTTTCATAAAATTTGCATTAAAAAAAAAATATATATATAAAAAAAATTTAATTTATATATTTTTTTTTAAATTATTTTTAAAGATAATATTTTTATATAATAAAAATAATAAATAAACACAAAATTAATTTAAAATACGATTTAGTTGATTTATATAAAAAAAAATATAAAATATTTTGAATGTGAGAGTTTGATTGTCAATATGAGTACCAATAGTTGTCAGTTGGAATGGCCATTCGAACATGTGAAAATTCATAGAGGGTTGTGGTTAAAATATCGGATAATGAATGCGAGAATTTTTGTTGAATATAGGTATCATTGAAAATGAGATAGTAGTAAAATTGAAGAGGGTTATTCACGTGTAGACAAGCGCATGAGCTAAAAATGATGATCCTCTAGCAAGTGTCATGTGTGTATATGAGGGATGAAGATAAAATGTCAGTTGATCTGTGGTAAACAGAGAGATAGAGATAAATTAAAAAAAAAAAAAATAAATAATAAAAAAAAGGGAGAAAAATAGGGTGGCTTACATTATTTGTGATAACGAGCTGCGAATGAATCGACAAACAACAACGACAAACCATCAAACCATTTCTCTTTACTCTTCCAATTTTGTCATTCTCTTTTTATCAGCCAAAATATATATTATTTTCTTTTAACTCACTCATTCATTCATATAGTTTTTACTATATATGTCTTTATCTAATACCCATTATATTCAATGTTAACTTGTGTTTCACGAGCCGCAAGAAATTTATGTGTTTAGAATGAATCATTGCGCGTTATGTGTATCGAACTGTAATAACACATTTGTCATATACAATAGCCAAAAGATATTGTCTGTGCAATAATCTATATACAAATATAATTTTCATCAACACACTGTACTAACAACCATGATACATACATAATATATATCTTTAATTCAATACCTTCATTTTAATAGTTGTATGGATACATATATTTACTCATTCTGTACATATATTATATGCTTAATTCTTGTTTGTCATGTATATATCTTGTGTGGTTCTCTCTAATTAACCTAATTAACCAAATTAGTAATGCTTAAGCTCAATTTAATAAGCTTTCTAATCCAGCTATTCAATCTTATTTATAACATATATATTTTATTTTAATAATTAATTAAATTTTATAATCAATCAAAATAATAAAAAATTAAGTAGTAAATATCAATATTTAGTCAGACAATATTTAAATTATTTCACAAAAAAAAAAAAAAAATAACAAATGAATTTATTGTTTGTCAATTTTTTTTTTTCTTTGATATATTATATTTAAAATTGTCTGGCTAATTATTGATATATACTACTTAATTATTTTTATATATTAAAATTCATGTAAAAATAATTTCATTAAATTATCAAGTATTTCTGTAAAGATATTTACATGGTATAATGATGCCTTATTCATACATCAAATGATTCACAAGCCAATGCAATCAAGACCAATTACTAATTATGTCAAATTACATTATCAAATTGTATCAAATTGTACTGTATATCACAGTATATAATTTATAAATCTATATATTGATAACTCATGTACAAATTGACACAATTCATGTATAATTGTAATTACTAATTACACATCATGATATCTATTAATTTTGTGCTTTCATATAACAATCATATGTCAATAATTATTATTAAAAAAATAAAATAAAAATTATTTAATAAAATATATTTTAGCTTTATCAAGTTAAACCATTGTTTTCTGAGATTCAATACATAAATTGTTTGTATTTCAAAATTTCAATGTATAATCCATGTGAATAACAAAGCACATAGTTGATGATGTTAATGATGATTATGTACAAAACATGTGAGGATATATTTATATATCAATAGGATAAAATATTTGTTGACCATTAGTATTTTAGACAAGAATATATAATCGGATAAATATTTTGGTGTTGTATAACGGTAATGAGTGTGTGTTACCACTTCTCTTGTTAGATATTGAGATGATGAATGAACAAATTGACAATTCGATCCGGCTTTAAAATTATGCTTGGTAAGCTATGACATGCATCAATGATGTTCATCATTCATGGATGGCTAGTTTTGTCATTTTATTTTTTTTATGTATTGAAAATTTTCAAACTTCAATAGACATTATTAAATGAATTCAAATGTATTTGACAAAGACAAGAGAATATATATCGACATTTCAAATTGGCCATTACTCGATCCAAATCAAATTGGCTGTATCGCTATCAATGGCCTCTCTGGTACATTGCTTATCTGTATATATATACTATAAAATATATATCATTTCATATTCATACATATACACAAAAATATTCACTTAAAATATCACTTTTTTTACAAAAAAAAATTGATTTATTAATTTATTTATTAATTAAATTGATTAGTAATTTTATAATAAATTATTTTGATATTTTATCTTGATTTTTTGATGAAATAAATTAATAAACACATAAATTTTTTTCTAAATTTAAACTTTTGGTAATTTACCATACAACACATAATATATTTGTAATTTGTGAGCACACATGTGTGTTTATATATCGTGTACACATTTCATACAAACTTGTAATCATGTTTAATTTTGTAACGTGTGTTATCAAGTGTATATACACGCAAGAGATGAGTATGTATGTATTTATATATATATTTATATGAATTATAATATGAGAAATAGTATAAAGAGGATGATAGTTATTTAGAGGGATGAGGGATAAATTGAGGTGGTGGGCTAACGATGGTTAGCCCACGGCTTGAGCGTCGAAGCATGAAATTACCCTCGAATCATACCATAGACCTGTTAGCTGGTTTTATTCTGATGAAACTATTACCAACATGAACAGACACACTCATATATACCACCCTTGTATCTACTGAATTTTCATCCTTTTCATCTATTTATTTCATTTATATATATATATATGTATTTCCATGTTTAAATTTTATATATTCAGGAAAATTCTAAACGAGTAATTGGCTGGCCGCAATTATTTTTTATCGTTCAACAATTATCCGTGAAAAGAGACTTAACTATTGTACATATATATATATACCAGTAGTACTAACACATTTGGGTCAGACAATTTTTATTGTTATATTTTTTAAACTCAATTTTCATGTTTCATTTTTTTTTGTTATTGGAAAAATTTTGTATGGAATTTTACGTTGGTTGATGATATTATCCAGTTTAAATATATTTTAAATTAAATTATAGTTTTGTTTTAATATATTTTTAGAAATTTAATTTTTAAATATTTTAATTGCAAATTCAACTAGATATAATTGGTTGGGTTTTTTAAATATTTATTTCATTTGTTTTATAAATAAAAAATTTATTTTTTTTATTAATTATAAATTTTAAATTAATAATTAATCAATTTGTTTTATTTTTTCATTAATTTTATTTAATAAATTTTTCATTACAATATTCCATTTATAAAATTATATTTCTTCATTTTTATAGAGCTTTTTTTTATTTTTCATTAAAATATTATATTATTCCGTTGATGCAATATTCTTTGATTTCAATTGAACTTAATTAAAGTCACTTCGTGATGTGAAATATCATTGAATATAGCTGACGTGCTTGACTGAATGAAAATTCTGTAATTGGAATTTTTTTATTTGTTTTTGTTTCTTTTATATATCTACTGTATAAATAAAATTATTATTTACACAAATTATAAAAATATAATTTAATTTTAATAAATATACATAAATTATTTTAACATTTTTTAAAATAAAAATAAATAAATAAAGTATCAATAGTAATAAAATATAAACTTGTAGAGTTGAGAAAAAAATATACGATTCAATTAATAATGTTCGAATAAAGTGCACTTTGAATGGTGGTCGTGTATTGAGTTTATTATTAGAAAAAATGGTGAGTGCATGTTTCGAAAGAAATAAAAAAAAAAAAAATAAAACTAAATAAAAGATGGTAGAAAATAAGTAGAAAAGATAAACTAGAGGCCATTGATAAGTGTTCAAAAAAAAAAAACCAAACTAGAGTAAAAACGAAAAAATAAAAAAAAATATATAATAAAACGGAAATAAAAAAATAAAAAATAAGAAATGAATCGTACAGTTGTAAGAACCGGTAACGACCTCCCAATGGGTGTCAAACAAAACGTAATGAAAAACGATGAAAATGGTGATAAAGATAAAAAAAAGCTTGCGGAAGTATCACAGACAAAATAAAATATAAAAAAAATTATTTTCTTAAAAATAAAAATAAAGTTTGTGTATTTCTTTTTCGCGAAAAAAAAAAAAAAAACCACTGTGCTACTTAATCGCTACAAATATTTTACAATAAATCCTCAATTTTTCTCGCTTATGATTCGTCTGTAAATCAAAACTTGTTGTTCCTTTTTTTTTCTCTGAATCATCCATAACTTTTTTATTATTTTTATATATTTTACTATATTTTTTTTCTCCCTGTTTGATCACATTGGTAGGCTGGAATGAGGTACGTTCGTGTATATGCTCGACTGCTCGTGAACGATGCACTCATAAATTTAAAAATAAAAATTCAAACCCACTAATGGGGTCAGAAAAGGATGACATGCTTGCAAAGTTAAAGCAGGAATGTATGTAAAAAACGTAAAACAAACCGAAAACGTGAAAAAAAAATTTATTCAAAATAATATATAAATAAAAAAAAAATGCATATATGCAACCAACTGATATGAAATATATACGAAAAACGAAAATGGGTTAGATAAATCGAAAAAAAAATAAAGATTTTTTTTTTATTATTTTTTCAATGACCCGTATTATTGAGTTTACCTTTGACCAATTTTATCATGTTTTTTTCTTTTATTCTAAATTTATTTAACGGTATTTGTTTATTAGAATTTTTTATTACAAATTGTCTTTTATAAAATTCAATATCAATAATTTTTTGTCTTAAAAAAAAAAAATATTATTTATCAAGAAAAAAATATTGACAGTAGATAGTTGAGACTGTAGTGTCAAATATGACATTGAGATATAAAAAATTTCCAGTTAAAATATTGTAAAAACGTACGTTTTTAAGATAAGGGTTGAATTGGGGTTGAGCTTTAGGGTAGTGACAGATGACTGATGATTATTACTGACTTTATACTATTGGCAAGTGTATATCTTGCTTTTTTAAAAATATATATATTTTATTCTTAAAGTCATGATCTTGTCTGACAAACTATGACTTGGCACTTGATTTTGTTTATGTCCATACACTTCATCGATCATTCCTTGGCTTTACAGATTAC